>JAAEAF010013492.1:0-64680 GCA_011037195.1 Triatoma infestans | reverse complement strand
GGGAGTTCTATTTCTTTTACTGTATATGGCAATAGCGTGTTGGTTATGTTAGCTCTCTTCCGTTAAGACATGAAAAAAAATTACATTATTGGTAGAGACCAATCCTGTCTTTTCGATATCTACACTTCCTGGTATGGTAGAAAAAAGTGTTACAGTTTTTGAGAAATACGTTTCCCCAACGTTTTTAATGTAACATTTTTGCGCAATCTGTACAATATCTTTGTTTACACAATCTTCTACAATATAATATATAATTAATTGGTAGAGAGTTAAAACGAAATGTCGAAACAACATAATTTATCATTTTTTTTTTGTCTCTGTTCTTGGTATTTTCCGGTAGGTTTAACTGTATACCAGTCAACTTTCGTGTGTTCTTATTCGCCCAATATACATACTGTAACAAATTATTAAATACAAGGCAACAACTGTTCTGTAAAGTGTCTGTTAGCCTTGTCCACATCTTTTGCAAAAAAAACAGAATACATTGGAGCTTGACGGAAATAACGTTTACTACTTTCCAATAGGGATAAACAGTCTTCCAGAGGGTTGTACATATCGTCGGTTGCTTTGTAATAATTTTCCTATACAGTAGTTATAAATTGTAGCTTCTAGTCTTGTAATACCATGTTCTTTGGTAGAAGTGGACGAAAATGTTTCTTTTAATCTTATATCCGAACAATTTACAAAATCTGTAATATAATTGCCGATTTTCTTATTAACACCCTGACTTGTTATTTTGACAAATAAACTTATTGCATATTTTAACTGTTGCGTTAGAAGTTAACCAAGTTAAACAGTTCTTACTCAACTGTTTTATCGCTATCCACAAATTACATTACACTCGTTCTTATACTCTCCTTGGTAGCAAAAGTTAAAGTTATTGGTTAAATAACTACCCATTTCTGTTTTATTAAATATTCCAGCAAAGTCCTGTGTTATATCCAAATCCATTAGGTAGTAATCTTCCTCTTTTAGTCGGTTTAAATAATTCTTGCAATTTTTTCAGCTGCTTCTCCAATTTTACATCTGACAACTCGACTTTGTATGGTATACATACTGGGTTGTTATATTTTTTTTTTTTCCTTCTAATTTCCTTCTAAACAATTAGGTTTTTTCCATCTCCATAGCAGTCTTCCAAAGCACATATTTTAACAAGCATTATATTGTCGCAAAACGGGTCTGTATCTTCCATAGAGCTGAGAAACACTTAACACTTTGTGAGAGCCCATGTTGTCTCTGCCGACGAATAAGGACTGGTCGACCATTTTCGGCTCTGTAGTTCGGCTGTCCTCGGGGTGTTTTGTGTAATAGGTTTAGGTTTACACGTAGACAAAATTAGGCAAAGGTTTGGTTTTGGTAAGGTACGCAAAATAAAGATTTAGCCGCAACCGAAAAATGTACAATCCCAGTTTACCAGTCTTGTAATTGTTTACCAGTCCCCTGTAAAATGTACAGGGATTGTACATTTTTCGGTTGCGGCTAAATCTTTATTTTGCGTACCTTACCAAAACCAAACCTTTGCCTAATTTTGTCTACGTGTAAACCTAAACCTATTACACAAAACACCCCGAGGACAGCCGAACTACAGAGCCGAAAATGGTCGACCAGTCCTTATTCGTCGGCAGAGACAACATGGGCTCTCACAAAGTGTTAAGTGTTTCTCAGCTCTATGGAAGATACAGACCCGTTTTGCGACAATATAATGCTTGTTAAAATATGTGCTTTGGAAGACTGCTATGGAGATGGAAAAAACCTAATTGTTTAGAAGGAAATTAGAAGGAAAAAAAAATATATATATATATAACAACCCAGTATGTATACCATACAAAGTCGAGTTGTCAGATGTAAAATGGAGAATCAGCTGAAAAAATTGCAAGAATTATTTAAACCGACTAAAAGAGGAAGATTACTACCTAATGGATTTGGATATAACACAGGACTTTGCTGGAATATTTAATAAAACAGAAATGGGTAGTTATTTAACCAATAACTTTAACTTTTGCTACCAAGGAGAGTATAAGAACGAGTGTAATGTAATTTGTGGATAACGATAAAACAGTTGGTAAGAACTGTTTAACTTGGTTAACTTCTAACGCAACAGTTAAAATATGCAATAAGTTTATTTGTCAAAATAACAAGTCAGGGTGTTAATAAGAAAATCGGCAATTATATTACAGATTTTGTAAATTGTTCGGATACAAGATTAAAAGAAACATTTTCGTCTACTTCTACCAAAGAACATGGTATTACAAGACTAGAAGCTACAATTTATAACTACTGTATTGGAAAATTATTACAAAGCAACCGACGATATGTACAACCCTCTGGAAGACTGTTTATCCCTATTGGAAAGTAGTAAACGTTATTTCCGTCAAGCTCCAATGTATTCTGTTTCTTTTGCAAAAGATGTGGACAAGGCTAACAGACACTTTACAGAACAGTTGTTGCCTTGTATTTAATAATTTGTTACAGTATGTATATTGGGCGAATAAGAACACACGAAAGTTGACTGGTATACAGTTAAACCTACCGGAAAATACCAAGAACAGAGAAAAAAAAAAATGATAAATTATGTTGTTTCGACATTTCGTTTTAACTCTCTACCAATTAATTATATATTATATTGTAGAAGATTGTGTAAACAAAGATATTGTACAGATTGCGCAAAAATGTTACATTAAAAACGTTGGGGAAACGTATTTCTCAAAAACTGGAACACTTTTTTCTACCATACCAGGAAGTGTAGATATCGAAAAGACAGGATTGGTCTCTACCAATAATGTAATTTTTTTTCATGTCTTAACGGAAGAGAGCTAACATAACCAACACGCTATTGCCATATACAGTAAAAGAAATAGAACTCCCACCTCTAATGTATGTACCATCTGCAAAGAAACGACACTTAGTTGTGCAAAAATGTTACATTAAATGCGTATTTCTCAAAACACTGGAACACTGTTTTATACCATACCATAGATATCGAAAAGACAGGATTGGTACCATGTCTTACGGAAGAGAGCCGGTAGGCTATTGCCATATACAGTAAAAGAAATAGAACTCCCATGTATGGGTAAAGAAACGACACTTAGAACTAGGTGGATTTAAAAAGAAGGAAGATAGACTATATACAGAAAAAACTACAGAAAGAGGAATACAAGCAACTGGTGGAAAACGAGTTGACAGAATTTAAAAATATTAAACCACATTGCAAAACTTTGGACACAACTGGTGTTTACCGTAAACAACAAAAGAACTTTTATATATGCAGAAAAAGAAGAGTGCAAGAACTAAAAGGGTACCACAAAAACAAAAACAAAAAAAATAGTGCCTATTCTAATAAAGAAAATGGTTACATTATAATACCGAAAAATGGGTTGGATATAATTTCCTCACCTACCGAGAGAAACCATTTTTAACATTTACTGGTGTAACAAGTTACAATGGACACTCGTTTGCCAAAATAGAGAAGATGGAATTTTGCACAGGAAAAATATACAAGGTACCGCTTTCAACACAACAGGAGAACGATAAAGAAATAAGAGGTCGTGTTAAAGTTTCTGAGTGCAACCGGTTAGAAGCAGTAATTTTGGTAGGCCTTAAACTAGTTCCTTATAGAAATAGACATTGCTGGTTAGTAAGAGAAATGCAAGACTTAACTTTAGATTTTGACTATACATTTTGACAATTTAGATAAGTTAAAACATACTCTGCCAGTAGACATAAAAAGATTTGTGTCGTGTGTGTGTGTGTGTGTGTGTGTGTGTGTGTGTAAATTATGTATATTATTACCAAGATTATAGTATAAGGTATGGATTTTGTAATTAAACAAAATATTATGTTTGTGTTATTTATAATAGAACCGTACACATCTATGTATTATGAGAGAAAAATAATAGAGAAAACGGTGATCAATTTTTACTTTTAATGGTTGCAATTATTTCCTTTCTTTTGTATTGCAAAAATAGAGAAACATGTATTTTTTTTATTTCTGTCAATTATTCACTTAACCGCATGTAGTGTGCGCGCGCGCGTATGTGTGTGTGTGTGTGTGCCAGGGCTCGTAAGAAGGTGTAGGAATGCGATCTGACTAAGCAAAAATACTTCTGTGTTATAATTTCCGTCTAATAAAAACAAGTTAAAACATTAAACAGAACTAATAATGATTTTTTTTTTTTGGGAATATTTTGACTAATTTCTTCCAAATGACTATAGAATATATTTATATTTCTAATCGGTACCAATTACAACAAGTTTGGGGACCAGACACTTGTATGTTTGCAGTATTTTTTGTTTGTTTGTTTTAAACAGCTTTAACTATTAGATGTTAGACAACAGCTACAAACAGAAGATTTTTGAATTTTTGTATATTGCAATCATTTCCCATTTCCTATACTATGCAAACATTGGTTTAACTTGTTCCAATATTCTTCGATTAAAAAGTAACATATTTTTTAGTGCATAATATCAGTATGCCTGTTTAACAATTTAAGACAGTAGAACAAGTTGTAGGTATACATGTTTAGAAAGGTTGAGGAAAGAACTTGGAAATTACTAGCAAAACTGTTATTGCAATCCACAATAATTGCCAAGCGATAACTTAAGACTGTTTTAGGGCAATATACTGTATTATATTCTGTGTATATCTGTGTTGTTCTTGGACTAATAGACGTTAGTGTTGGTAGAAATGTCTAAATTCCAAACAGAAGATTTCGAATTTGGATATAATGCAATCATTTCCCATTTCCTATACTATACAAACATTGGTTTAACTTGTTCCAATATTCTTCGATTAAAAAGTAACATATTTTTTAGGGCATAATTTCCTATGCCTGTTTAAGAATGTAAGACAGTAGAACAAGTTGTTTACATGTTTAAAAAGGTTGAGGAAAGCTGATTCCAATCCACAATAATTACCATGCGATAACTTAAGACTGTTTTTAGTGCAATATATGTTATATTCTATTGTATATCTGTGTTTTTCTTGGTTGTTCTTGGACTAATAGACGTTAGACAATGGGTACAAAACAAAGATTTCGAACTGGATATAATTTCCCCAGATTAGAAACTTATTTCTTAGTTGTTACATGTTTAGAAAGGTTGAGGAAAGAACTTGGAAATTACTAGCAAAACTGTTATTACAATCCACAATAATTGCCATGCGATAACTTAAGAATGTTTTAGTGCAATATATGTTTATATTCTATTTTATATCTGTGTTTTTCTTGGACTAATAGACATTAGACAATGGCTACAAAACAGAAGATTTCGAACTCGGATATAATTTCCCCAGATTAGAAACTTATTTCTTAGTTGTTACATGTTTAGAAAGGTTGAGGAAAGAACTTGGAAATTACTAGCAAAACTGTTATTACAATCCACAATAATTGCCATGCGATAACTTAAGAATGTTTTAGTGCAATATATGTTTATATTCTATTTTATATCTGTGTTTTTCTTGGACTAATAGACATTAGACAATGGCTACAAAACAGAAGATTTCGAACTCGGATATAATTTCCCCAGATTAGAAACTTATTTCTTAGTTGTTACATGTTTAGAAAGGTTGAGGAGAGAACTTGGAAATTACTAGCAAAACTGTTATTGCAATCCACAATAATTGCCATGCGATAACTTAAGAATGTTTTAGTGCAATATATGTTTATATTCTATTGTATATCTGTGTGTTTTTCTTGGACTAATAGACATTAGACAATGGCTACAAAACAGAAGATTTCGAATTTGGATATAATGCAATCATTTCCCCAGATTAGAAACTTATAATGGTTTAACTTGTTCCAATATTCTTTTATTAAAAAGTAACATGTTTTTTAGCGCATAATATCCTATGCCTGTTTAAGAATGTAAGATGGCAGAAGAAGTTGTTACATATTTAGAAAGGTTGAGGAAAGAACTTGGAAATTACTAGCAAAACTGTTATTCCAATTCACAATACGATAACTTACGAATGTTTTAGTGCAATATATTCTTTTGTATATCTTTGTTTTTCTTGGTTATTCGACAGATTTAATTGTAGTCCAACTTTGCTTTGTGCAGTGATTTTTACATTTTGACCTGACCAAAGACATTTAACACAATACATTCTCTACTGTCTAATCATTCGTCATTTGCACATCCATAACTCTAGGAGCGAATATCAATCTGTTACTCACTAAGGAAGTTACTTCTATCTAGGTATGGTATAAATCCCATTAATTTATTAAATTCTCTATTGGAATTATATATGTAAATTGAATACTTATTAGATTACAAAAATATAGAATAATTCATTTACCAGTTAAATTGGAAACTGATCACTATTTTGGGGGAGTTAAGTACGTAAATTGAGTGCTTCTTAGATTGCAAAAATGTAGGGGAATTTTGTACCTAAATTGAGATAAAAAGACTACTGGTTCCACTAAGTTTTCCTTTCTTTAAGTAATTTGTTTAATTGTACAAACAATTAATTCGATAGAAGATTTTTTTTTTTTTTGGAAATTACATTATCTGTGTAGGATCAGCTTTCCACTGTGGTGGAATTAGACTTACTCCTGTAAAAAGACTACAGAAAAATACTACTGTAGTAAGATATTACTGCGAAACTCCGCAAACTATCTCTAGAGAGAAATTACTTTTGCTCAAATAAGAAGTGTTTAAACATGTATAACATATAAATTCCAGTTAAATTACTAGTTTTAATAAATGCGTATATACCGCAATTCTTGCTTTTATTTCTTACATGTTAAGCTCTAAGATACGCACTTTCGACTTTTACAATTTTAACTGCAAACTTACAGTAGTTATCTCTAGAGAAAATTACTTTTGCTCTAATAAAAAGTGTTTAAAAATATATAAGTTCCATTTAAATTACTAGTTTTAATATGTACGCATAAATCGCTATTCTTACTTTTATTTCTTACATGTCAATTTGTAAGAAAGGCACTTTCTACATTTCTAACCGAAAACTTACATCTCTTCTTTGCAAGAATTGACGGAAATATGTGTGTAAATTGAGTACGTTTTAGATTAGAAAAGTGATTAAATATGTGGAATTTGATACGTAAATTGAGATACAACAGTTATTAAATCTCTGGTTAAACACTAGCTTTTTTTTTTTGTCCTTTCTTTAATTGCATAAACAATTAGTTCGACAAAACATATTATTAACTATTTCGTCGTACATTGCGTTAGATAACAGATCCAACGACTTTAAGCAGTACCAAAAAGAAAACGATATATTAGATTCTATAAATATAGTTGATCGATAAACAAAACAAAAAATTATCTTAAAAAGGAAAGTGGAGATTTAACTCATAGTGGAGTCCTTTGTAATTAAGTGTTAATCGGTCATCGACAGAGACAACATGGGCTCGCACAAAGTGTTAGGTGTTTCTCAGCTCTATGGAAGAAAAGTAAAACCTACTAACGAACGATTTGGACTGTGGTTATTATTAGAAAACTTGGACAACTTAATTACAAATGATTGTGTTTTTTAAAAAAAAAATAAGGACTGTTCGGTTATTATCGGCTCTGTAGTTCGGCTGTCCTCGGTGTGTTTTGTATAATAGGCTAAATAGATTTTTCTTAAAGAAGGAAAATGGAAATTAAATTGTAATTGCTTACCAAAAACCTTACACAGGTAAGTGACTCATAAATCAATATACTGTATTAAATGTCCAATATACTTGATCGATAAAAATAGATAAGTATGGTGTATAAGAAGGAACCATAGATTAAGTTTTAGTTTATTGTTTACCAAAAAAAAACTCATCTGTTTACCAAAAAAACTAAGTATCTGTCTAGTGATTAAATATGCGGAATTTGGTATGTAAATTGAGATACACCAGTTATTAAATCACTAGCTTTTTTTCCTTTCTTTAATTGCATAAACAATTAGTTCGATAAAACATATTATTAACTATTTCGTCGATAACAGGTCCAACAGCTTTAAACTGTGCCAAAAAAAAAAAAAATAACCGATATATTGGATTCTATAAATATATAATGATCGATTAAAAAAAAAGAAAGGAAAATGGAGATTAACTTGTAAATTGCTTACCAAAAACCTTACACAAGTAAGTGACTCATAAATCAATATACTGTATTAAATGTCAATATACTTGATCGATAAAAGTAGATAAGAAGGAACCATAGATTAAGTTTTAGTTTATTTTTTACCAAAAAACTTACATAAGTATCCGTCTAAAAAAAAAAAAAATAAGTAAATATATTATATTGCAAACATTGTGCATACATAGAGGTTAATGAACTTTTGTATGAATGGAAAAATACAGGTTAATGAACCCTGGCCTGGGGTACGTGGGGCAGAGCCTCTCTTTAAGTCTCTGTGTATATATTTTATATATATATCTATAGAGAGAGAGAGAGAGAGAGAAAGGATATGAGAGAGATGAGGGAGAAGTATGTGGGGTGAGGTATAAGGATCTAAAGAAAACTACTATTGCCAAGTTACCACTATAGCTGAGTGGTGTAAGTGATGGACTTGGATGACGAAGGTTGTGAGATCGCTTTTGCTGACCTCAGCAAAAAAAAAAATTAATTTTTATTATTTCTTCGCCTACAGGAAAAGGGGAGGGGGAGGGGTGGGGGAAAAGTTGGGAATAGGTTGGGGGAGGGGAGGGGGGTCATTTGGTGGGAGAGGGGTAATGTGACTGTGGTGGGAGAGGGGGACGGCCGCCATCTTGTGCAAAAAAAGTGGCCTAGAACCCGTCAATCCTATCTACTGCACTGTATTGATAATACCAATTTTAGTAATGAATGAGCGTTTGAAATTGCAAGAGATACTATATTAACAGTGGCACACAGACAACAGTATCTGGAAAATCATAATCTTATTATAATCAGGAAAATAATAATCTTATTACTAACATAGATTCAAATACAATAATACTTATACTAGTGCAGGTGTGTTTACTTGCTGATAGTATTCTATGCCCAGCAGAAACATCAGCAGTATGCATTCATATTTATATATATTTTAAATAAAATCACACAATAAGCAGTAACCTTTTTTCGAATGCAAAATTCCTGTTTCTCCATTTTATTATTATTATTTTTTTTTTCAACTTCGCATACAAAAATTAATCTATGATCAGTAAGATTCATAATATTATTTCTTCGGTAACCATATTAGTCTCTCACGTTCTTTTTCTTTCGACAGCCAGTGTGATTTCAGTCGTATTCTGTTTTGGCTACTATAAATAGATGTTAGATGTGCAGAATGAGTGGCTGTAAAAACCAAATCTTGCTACCTAAAAGGTCTATTGCAGCTTCTTTGGATGACCGTGTTTATGCGGAAAATGTAATCGTCTGTAAAATGTACAATGTGTGTGATTGCAGTGTGTAGGGGTGAGGTTTGCCTATGGCTGCGTTAAATTCAAGTACTTCCCATAACTAATTCTTTAGCAGCCTCTATGGTTGGTTAATAGTATCAGTGTAAATATTGTTCATGTTGTTAATTTGAAATGTCAGCCAGGACCCCTGAAGGTGGCTAGTTCCTTTCCTTCGGGATACATAGATAGGAATTAGAAGGTTAATAGTTAATGGTTAATTATTGTTACAGAAATGTATATCAAGAAATTTACCTCTCCAGATATCCAATTCAGTCAATTGGGTATGTTGTGTTTGCAATTTAAATCTTTTATGGCCTTCAAGAGCTCTGCTATGGGCTCTTATGACATATGTAATAAGGTATGTAGCAATATTAATTTTAATTTAATTGGCTTTTATATCTAGAAAAATATTAAAAAGCTCATTTATTTTTATTTTTAGAAGCGAGAGTACTTCAATGATTGGTGATATATCGCATTGTTGTCGTTCAAAAAGAAAACGTCAATTTAATAAACCTTTATCGCCAGTTATACAACCTGTGCATCATTTACCAGTAAATGGTCAAAATAAAATTAATGGTGATTTATGTACGACACAACCAGTGCGGCACAATCTAATTCCACTTGATAAATTGATTATTGAAACTGCTTGGATAAGACAGAAATTATATTTACTTTCTTCATTACTGAGTAAAATGAATGAAATGGTTAATTTAACAGCAGCCGAAATGAGTTCATATGGCAGAGCAGATATTGTCAAAAGTAAAGTTGAAAGTGTAACATCCTTTATTTCTGTTAGGTAAGTATTGAATGATATGCAGTAAATCAAATATAATTAGCATTTAAGTGGCAACCCAAAGAAAACATTTTCTCATTTGTTAATTAAAGATCAATATTATCCGGAGGCTGGCAATGCCCCAAGAAAGCTCCAGGAGCCATTGACCATAAATGTTGACATATCTTAAATTAAAAAAAAAAGTTGATTAGACAGATAAATAGGTGGAAAATAGTTTTTTTACTTTCTCTCACTCCTAGTAAGAGGAAGTATTGTAATCGTGTCAAATTTTCGATATCGAGTTTTCACCGGAAATATCCGTTTTGAGGTCCCCTGAGTCCAAAAAAGTGGTTTTTAGCAAATGGTCTGTGTAGGTGTGTGTGTGTGTATGTATGTGAACAGCATAGCTCAAAAACGAAAAACCGTAGAAAGTTGAAACTTGATATTCCGTTTAGGTATCACCATGACATCTGACAGTGGATCATCTGTCAAAATTCCTCAACCGGAAGTACCACTTTACTTGTTGGTTTTTTTTACTTTTTTGCGATTTTCTCAAAAATGGCTGCAACGATTTTCTTTAAACTTAGTATATCAACTACACATACAAATAGCTACAACTTTTATTTGTAACATTTCTCTGGGAAAATTCATTTAAGGGCAGTAATGGAGGAGGGGTAGAGTTAGGTTTTCATCTAAAGTGCTATTTCAGTTTATTAAACAATTCTATTATCTAAATAATGTTAATTAGGATTAAATATGTTGTTGAAATTCTGAGTTTAAAAAATATCGGATAACCGGAAGTGCGTTTAGTTTACCACTTTACTAAAAGATTTATTCTCTTGTTCGCAATTTTCTCAAAAATGACTCCGACTATTTTCTTGAAACTTCGTATATAAACTAAACGTGCAAAGATCTACAGCTTTTGTTTAAAACATTTCTCTGGGAAAATTCATTTAAGGGCACTGTTAGGGGAGGGGTGGGGTTATGTTTTTCTCTACATTTGATTATACAGTTCTATCATCCATACAAAATGAATTAGAAATAAATAGATGGCCAAAATTCCGAATTTTAAGAAATTTAGTTAACCGGAAGTGCGCGCTTTTACTGAACAGTTTTTTTCAGTTTTCGACGAATTTCGTTAAATTTGGTACACAAACTATAAAATTTGTCAATTATAATTTTGAGAACGGGAGTAAGAGAAAGTTGTGTGAGTGTTTCACAACCAGATTTTTTTTTTTTTTTTTACTTTTAACGTGAATATTTATTTTAAAAAAAGAAAAATTAGAATGAATCATTCTGTTTATTTATTTTAAAAGAGCTATTCATCAATTATTTTCTATTTTTTTTCTGTAGGGCAGAACAATTAGCAGCAAGCTGTAACGTACTAACATCAGATTTTAATAGAAAGCTTGATGATGCAAGAACACTTACAGATGAAGAGCCACAAAGAATTGAAGATAAAACAACAGAACAGCCGCCTGTAATTCAAAATATACCAGTGGATCTAGGACAGTTACAGTCTGTTTCATCAAATACACTTTTACTTCAGGATGCAAGACAGTATTTGGGGCTAACATCTAAAGATTCTCCAAATGTCACAAATGAAAATAATGTAACTAGTGAAAGTAGTTTAACTAATAATAAAAATAATAATAGTAATAATAATAATAATAATAATAATATTAAAAATAGTAAGGACCAAAAAGACAATACAACACCTTCAAAGAAATCAACGAAATCGAGGAAAAATACACAGAAATCACCAAGGATTAGGGTAAATAAAAAGTCAATCACAATAGAAACTCCAAAAAAAGGTAGAAAAACGATTTCGAATAGTTCAGATGATATCATTGAGTTTGAGGGGGTACCTATTAAAAAGTGTTATGTTAAACTAACGAGAATTAATTATTCTCTTCCTAACGATTAAAGGGAAAATTGTGTGTGTGCGTGTGTGAGAGAGAGAGAGAGAGACTATTTCATTATATTTCTTGGATTTTATTGATTTGTTTCTTTGATGTTTCCTAATTTATATTTGACTAAAAAAAAAAAAAAAATTATATCAACACAGGTTATTCCATTATTTTCTTGTCTGGAAACATCCGTAGTACTTTCTCATTTTATACACTAATTTTACTAGCTAATTATTATTTGTGACATGAGCCAAGGCTCCTTTGAAAAGCCTAATAATCAACACCTTTTCGACACATTAAATATACGAGTGTTTTGTGCTTAAGAAAAATGTAACTTTTGGATAAATTCCTTAGTTTAAAAGTAGAAATAAAAGTCTTTTGGACAAAACACCGGAAATGAATCATTATAAAGTTATTAAGTGTCCGAAAAACAACACTTTTTTTTTTTTATTATTTTTTATTGTTTATTGGTGGTATGCAAAATATCACCAAAAGAATATAATTTATCTTGAATGATTCATTATAATAAACGTAAATATGTTATGAGATTTGGCTTACAAATAACAAAATCTCAGTTTATTTACCCTAATTACTGAATCTTGAATCCATGTTTCCCCTCTTTGGATATAGTTTTTACAACTTTTATTATATTTTTGAAGATAGTCTTTTTTTTTTTCTTTGGGTGAAAAAAAACAACAAAAATCATTCTTTTATGGAAGATTTTACCGCTTTTAAAAGCAGGATCATTTCCCCGACATAAATCCAAGTAGGACTTGTATATATTTTTTTTGACCAAGATAGATGGGCAAGGGCACGGCCACTATAACAGCAGTGGATGAAGTGCGGATAGCTATGCCAGGTTGTAGTGCAATATTTTGATGAACAGTGCAATAGTCATATTTTTTTTGTAACAAAGAAATCCTTCTCTGAATTTTGACCTCCTTATATACTCTGCTCATGCTTGTAAAAATAAGTATCTAATTTGCACATAAATCTTTCGAGTTTCTCTTATTGTCTATCGACCTTATAAAGGATCCATTCTGACCTCCTAGTTGGAAACCTTTAAATTTTTCACAAACAATTTTGAGCGCTAGCCAAATGAGCCAGTGGAACTTGCTAGTATTCTTCTTGCTTAACAACAGCGGGAATATATTCCCTATGAGTGAGAGTATACAACTTCAAATTGCATATCACTTCACTACACTCATAATTAAGTGTAAGCATCGAAGTATTAAGTTTAATCCAAAGTTACTAATTGCTAGTGCTAAGATTTCAGTAATTCAACCAATTTTCTGTGAAAAAAAATGATGTTTTTTTTCTGTAATTAAACTTTCATGTTGGATATTTTTACTGTTCTTATATATACTGTGCGCAATACTTGTAATATTTGTATCTTTTCTGGTGGGTAGCGAAATTTTATCAAAATAAATTCGAGTGTTCAAATTGTTTTAAAAATAAGATTGTCGCCTGTTGAAAATAATACAAATTTTGATGTAAACAAATGCGATCTGTCATGAATTCAGTCACAATAAATACTATTTTTGAAGTTGCTACTTACTTATACATATACATTTTGTCCGGCCAAAAAAATTATTAAAAATTCTTTGTTCCAATAATAAGCTCTAATTCACGTCTGTAAACTTGCAGATTATCTAATATCAATCCACACACTGTTCGTCTTCTAAAATAGATTCGATTTCCTAAAAATTAATCTAGTTCCAACAAAAACACGCAAGTTTTTTTCTACCCGGACATTGGTGCAGTATTTCATGAAAAATATCAAATGCAGGTTTTTTTTTTTAAATAATTTGTAAACCATACACTATTTCTTCTACATGTAAATGGCCACATTTTTATCCGTAATAGATTAAAAAAAAAAAAAAAAAAAAAAAATGTCGCGTGTAATCAAAATAAATTAATATTTTTACATCTATAAGATTCAGATTTTTAAAAATAAATTTCGAATTTTCTGGATTATTATTGTTCATAAAAACTATTTGTATTAATTATAATTTTGGACATATAAAACCGCTAAGGATTTTTTTTTTTTTTTTTTTTTTTTTGGGTCGATCATTATTAATCAAAAATCTTAAAATTTGATATAGATAATCTCACTTGGGTTGTTGGTATTTGATAACACACTGCTTTAAAAGTGAAGCCAAGGCCTTTTCAAGTCACATTAGTGATCTTGTATTATCAATGGATTAAATAATGGAAAATAAAATGAGAAAATAGGTATATGGCCTTTTCAATACTTTTTTTTTTTTTTTTTTTTTTTTTTATTATTATTATTATTATTATATATAGAACTGTAATTATTTAAAAAAAAAACAATCCTTTTAAATTATTATTATTATTATTATTATTATTATTATTATTACTATTACTATTATTATCCATCAAATTTTGTAAAGGAAGCATTAAAATAAATAAATATATCTCTTCTGTCTCTCTGAATGCCATATATTTTAACAAAGAAAACAAATTGGAACAAATGAATAATGGTTTCAAAGTGGTATATTACTTTTTGAGTTATGTACAAAAGTATATAGAAGTGCCTTCTTTTCTTTCTTTCTTTTTTTTTTTATTTGTAACTAGAAATTAAAACTATTTTTGTTAAGTTAGTAGTATTTTTTTCTGGCATAGGTTAGTCATCACCATATAGCCAGCGCTGATTATAGTTTTTTTTTTTTTTTTGTTACATTAAATGATATTTTAAGTTTTTTATATGTATATATATATATTACGCTTTTTTTCCACCCCCCCACTAATTACTCTTATTGAGTGGTTTGTACAACAATCATGTTGAAGTTGCCAGCAATTTTTAGGGTTAAGATTTTTATAAATTCTTTTTAATTCGACAGACTTTTTTTAAGTTAAGTACAAAGTTTGAATTTAATTATTTTTGTTTTAATTTTTTGCTTTGTATAAAACAATTTTTATTTTTATTGCGATTGGTTCCGCAGAGCTGGAAAAGCATTGGATGGAGATATTTTCCATAATAGTCGTGCTTCTTTTTTGTGGTCATCGGGCCCGGTTTCGGGCGTTCGCCCATCATCAGGATATTTTTTTGCCAACTGTGTAATAATTCAGACTCGCACAAAGCAAATACCGTTTATACACTAATAAAACATCCTGAAGATGGGCGAACGCCCGATGACCACAAAAAAGAAGCTTAGGCTATTAATGAAAATATCTCTGAAATTTTTTATTTTGTTTAGAAAAAAAATTATATAAATATTATTATGATATTTAAATAATAATAATGTAAATAAACCAATTATTATTTGTAAAATTGTGGAAAAAAGAATGAAAATTAAACAAATACCATCATGTTTACTATAATTATTATGAAAGAACTATTTTTAATACAACACAACATATTTATGTAAATATGAAATACAGTTTATACATTATTAGTATTTACATTTAACTTTTATTCTAAACAATTGCTGGAAAAAGTTATTAATAAAATCTAATTATAATAAAAGCTTTTATTTCCATTTAAAACAATAATAATAACAACAACAAAATCTGGTGTGAAACACACACACAACTTTCTCTTACTCCTGTTCTCAAAATTATAATTGACAAATGTTATAGTTTGTGTACCAAATATAATGAAATTCGTCGAAATCTGAAAAAAACTGTTCAGTATAAGCGCACTTCCGGCTTACAATTTTCTTAAAACTTGGAATTTTGGCCATCTATTTATTTCTAATTAATAATTTTTTTTTGGATGATAGAATTGTATAATCAACTATGATACCACTTTTTAGGGAAGCTGCAACCCCATCCCTCCCCTAAAACTGCCTTTAAATGAATTTTTCCAGAGAAATGTGTTAAATAAAACATGTAGATCTTTGCATTTTTATTTTGTATACGAAGTTTCAAGAAAATCGTCGGAGCCATTTTTGAGAAAATCGCGTAAAAATGAAAAAAAAAAAAAAATCATTTAGTAAAGTGTCAAAACAAACGCACTTCCGGTTATCTCATTTTTTTTCAAACTCAGTAATAAGATTCAGGAAACATCTGTACAAGGTAGGACTCATTCGAGCGGAACCCTTTTGCAGACTATGTCTGGAAGAGGAGGAAACGGCCCCCCACCTGTTGTTCGATTGCGTTGCAATAATCAAATTGAGGTATGAAACCTTTGGTACTTTGCGACCTGAGGAGATAGTAGCTCAAAACCTGGTGGTAGTTTGACCTGGTGGTGAAGGTCCTCAAACTCCTTAAGGTGGGAGGGTTTGTCTACTAGGAACTATCGGGTGTGGCACAATAAGCCTCTGTTGGCTGCGGTGCCAGGATTTAGCCCACCCAAGGTTGGATAATAATAATAATAATACCACAATATATTTATTTTATAAGAAATAACCAGATAATCAATGTTTCAGACCTCAATGAGAAACTAAAACAAGAATGTTTTAATCGATTTCTGGAAATTTTACGAACATTTAGTCTCCTGCAAATATCAACAAATCTCTGGAGCATTATCAGTGTTAAAAAAAATCTGGTGTGAAACACACACACAACTTTCTCATACTCCAGTTCTCAAAATTATAATTGACAAATTTTGTAGTTTGTGTATCAATATAGGTAATGAAATTCGTCGAAAACTGAAAAAAACTGTTCAGTAAAAGCGCACTTCCGGTTTACTAATTTCTTTGAAACTCGGAATACTAGCCACCTATTTATTTCTAATTAATTTTCTTTGGATAATAGAATTGTATAATCAACTATAAAACATTACCTACCCCACCCCTCCCCTAAAAATGCCCTTAAATAAATTTTCTCAGAGAAACGTTTAAATAAAAGTTGTAGATCTTTGTATGTGTAGTTTATATACGAAGTTTCCAGAAAATCGTCGGAGCCATTTTTGAGAAAATTGCGAAAAATGAAATAATCTTTTAGTAAAGTGGTAAAGTAAAGCACTTCCGGTTATCCGATTTTTTTCAAACTCGGAATTTCGACAACAAATCCAATGCTAATTAATATTATTTAGATGACAGAATTGTCTAATAAACTGAAATAGCAGTTAAGATGAAAACCTGACCCCACCCCTCCCCCAGAAGTGCCCTTAAATGAATTTTCCTGGAGAAATGTTTCAAATAAAAGTTATAGCTCTTTGTATGTGTAGTTGATATACCAAGTTTAAAGAAAATCGTTGGAGCCATTTTTGATAAAATCGCAAAAACGTAAAAAAAAAAACAAGTAGTAAAGTGGTACTTCCGGTTGAGGAATATTGACACATAACGCACCGTCAGATCCCATGGTGATACCTAAACATAATATCAAGTTGAACTTTCTACGATTTTTCGTTTTTGAGCTATGCTGTTCACATACATACGCACACACACACAGACTATTTGCAAAAAACCACTTTTTTGGACTCAGGGGACCTCAAAACGGATATTTCCGGTAAAAACTCAATATCGAAAATTTGACACGATTACAATACTTCCTCTTACTAGGAGTAAGAGAAAGTAATAAATTAATAAAAAAAAATGTAGTGTGAAACCCTCACAAGACTTACTGCATCCAGCGATGGGCATTATTTGGAATAACGAATAAATTTTTATTCGATACTCCAAAAAAAAAAGGAAATCAATATTTCTAGTTACTTTTTATTTGTTATTTCTTTTTTTTAATAAAATAGAATCTGGGATATTTTTTGTATATCCTTGTATCTGTCTGTATGACTATGTGTTTGTATTTTCATAAATCGTATATGAATATATATCTTATTATAAAATAAAATATTAGATAAATCTATAACGGTTTTATGTCAGTTTTATATATATATATATATACCCTTGTTTCTTTCTAAACCGCTGGACCGATTTCCGAGTTATCAATAACATCCCAGCAAGCCCCCCCTACAGAAGCTGACGATGTCGCCGAGGAAGGCTGCTTTAGTAACTACAATACAATACAATTTGATATATATCACAAACTATACAATTATATGTATATGTGTTAAAATACATGGAGCCTAAACCTAATTTTGCTTACAATTATTTATAAATAGTTCAACTAAGAGAAGGTTTAATTCTGTTTTTTTTTGTCATATTTTCCAAATATCTTGAAAACAGTGCGTCACTGCTAAAGTTGGCTGCCTCTTGAACCCCCTTAGTTTGTCCCTCAAATATTTCTGGTCCTACTTTATTTGGATAGCTATAAAAAAAAAATTGTGTAATATTATTGGTGTGTTGAGTTGTATTGTATTGGTAGCTTGTACTGGCTTGAGCGGTTTGGTAAAGGGCTTGTGAGTATATATGTTTAAGAGAGAAGTATTAGAAATAATCAAGAGAGCACCACTGTTTTTAAAATAATTATATTAATCTCTAAAAGAATTTAATCTTTACAATATCACAATAATATGCTTATAAGTATTCTGAAGCTAGCTAGATTGATTTAACTTAAATTGGCACTAATGTTAACTGGTAGAATGTCTGGATTCAGATTGTCTTGAAAGAATGTCTACTAATTGATCGTTCAAATCTTCCCCTGTGAGAAGAACGGGTAGACAATGCTAACAAGTTCATGAACTCTAAAAGACAATTAGTGGTCTTCTACCTGAATAGTTCCTTTTTGCCAGCGAATTTTAGGATATTCTTGAAATAATATTTTTCAAATAAAATATTTTTCTGGCATCCATCACAGTAGCTAGATATTTAGCTAGTAGTAAATATTTATTTCCTTTATTGGAGTATAGAATAAAAAGCTATTCGTTATTCGAATAATGCATCACATTTACTGTATTAATACAGTTCTGCAGTTCTTCTTTCGCAAAATCTTCCTCTTGCCTCCAAAATCGTTGAGTTACCATTTCTTTTTACGCCATTTCCTTCTCCAAGTCTCACAATGTGACCAAACCTTTCTGTCTTCTTATCCTAATCATATGGAGAGTGGGTTTTTTTTTCACGAAACTTCGTCTCCGAAAGTCTACTTCTGTCGCTGAAGCTTCGTTCCTCGAGAGTCCGAATATTATACGGTGCTATCAAAAAAATATAGGAAATTCGTTTTTTTTTCATTTTTTTTTCTTTTTTTGGGGGGGGGCTAGAAGGGACACCTACCTAACTTATAATATTGGGCATCTCATTCCTCTCCATAAAAATCAATGTTTGCAAAAAAAATAAATGTTCAAACGAAAGAGATACTTTATGTTTTGCAAATAGCATCCCAGTTTATACCAAATCGTAACGAGTTCAGGGAAAATTTCAAAAAAACTAAAAATAAAATAAAAAAATGTAGTAATGAAAGCACTTCCGTTCACCGTTCTCTTCAAATTTGAAATTCTAACAAACGTTCCTTAATATTATGTACATAGCAGAACCGTACATTTTACTAAAATGGTACTTAATGTTTCAAAGAAAGAAAGCTAAACGTTGCTTCCACTCCAGAATCCCCAAATAAATAATTTTCTTGGAAAAATGCTTAAAATAAAGTAATAGGCATTTGTGTGAAAGGTAATACAGGTGGTTTAAAGGAAAATTGTTGGAGCCGCGAGAAAATCTTCACAAAGTGGAAAAAAGCATTCATTAAAGTCTCACGACCGCTTGATGGATTTTGACCAAAACTTTATTGTCAGATGTGGTGGTGGTACTTAAACGGAATAACTAAGTTTGAACATACTGCGATTTTACGTTATTTTAAGATATTTTGTTCATCACAAATACGATAACAAAAATTAACTCAGCGGACTTCAAAACATGTATCTCCAATGAAAACACAATTTCATTCTCTCGCAATACGTCCTCTTATAGATTAAGAGAAAGTGATAAAATAAAATAAACAAAAGGCCCAATTATATTATTATGTATTTTTAGAAAATATATTTTTTATAAAACACCGAAAGATGTTTTATAAAATATTTAATAACTCGTATTTATGCATCTACGAGTTGCACGATTTTATATGTTTTAATAGTATGTCTTGAAATTCAATGTCGTGTGTTTCGGATGTCAGATTTGGGGCTTTCAAGCTTATGACTGTTTGGAAAAATTCCAACGCTTTTTTCTTAAAAAGTTGTTTGCTTTGCCTTCTTGTACCCCCAATTATATGTTGATCATTGAGACTGCTTTGAGCTCTATTCATTCCTTCACTCTGAGGCTGCATATTAAATACTGTCTTAAGGTCCTGTCGATGGATGATTTTCGCCTTCCTAAGATCACCGCTCTTCAAATAATAAAGAAAAACATATTCTGGTTTAAACACTGGCTCACCCTATCTCGTCTTCACAGTTCAGATTTCTCCGGCTCCCTAGAAAGTCTTCCTAATTGGAGTGTCGCTCTGTCTGCTCTTTTATCTGAAATTGAGGCCACTCGCCTTGGGGAGGCTGTGAATCGTGCAACAATTTCTGATCGTTTTCTTCTTTACAGAGTGCTGATTTCTGACCATAGAGATTTGACTACTATGTCTTTTTTTAATGACTTAGAATTTCGTGATCTTCGTTGGTTTTTCAAACTTAGGGGAGAGTTACTTTTCCTAAATTATAGACCATGGTTACAAAGAGACCCAGATGTTGAGAAGTGCTCTCTTTGTAATTCTAATGCCCGAGAAGACTTGTACCATTTTTTGGGTGAGTGTCTTCTTCTTTCAGAACTTGGTAAAGGCTTTCTTAACAGATGCGAAATTATAAATTATTTAACTGACAAGGTTTCATGCTGCACCTTGATTTCATATGCTCGCCATGCCTGGAGAATAAGATATGAATGGATTTCAGATCTTCCTTAGTAATTTTTATTTTTTATATTTTCTTATAGCAGTTCATTTAAAATACTCTTAAAGGTTTTAGATTTTGATTTAGTTTATTAGCATTTATTTTTTGTGTAATTATTCTTATTCTTTTCGTTTATTAATTCAAGTATGATACTTTTATTTATTATATTTTTCATGTAATACTTTCAGTACTTTTTTCTTTCATTTTCTTTTGGAAACTATGTAGTAAACTCTGGTAGACGGCTATTGCCATGCTATTTAATACTTTGTTTATTTTTCAATTTCACATGTTTTATTTTCTTATTTATATTTCTTTTCTTTTGTTATTTGTATAATGTCAAAATAAAGTATTATTATTATTATTATTATTAAATTCAATATTGCATTTTTATTTTTACTCTTTATATTTCAAGATTATTATTTCATCTTGTTATTATTTATTAAAACATTATTATTATATTTGAAATGCTCAACTAGTTACTTTCTATATTTTACACTTTAAAAAGCTTTATTTAATATAAAAATAAAGTTATTAATTTTTATTTTTATCTTCAAATTAAAAAATAAAATAATAGCGAAAAAATGTGAAGATAACTACTTTATAAAAGTCTTCATGCACCAAAGACGAACTAATAGAGATATTGTTTGTACATTATAAGCTAAGTATAATTATTAAAATTAAATATTTTGTATATTTAGGTTGGCCCTCCTTTTTTCTTTTTTTTTATAATACTGATAATGCTCCAGAGATTTGTTGATAGTTTCAAGAGACTAAATGTTCGTATAATTTCCAGAAATCTATTAAAACATTCTTGTTTTACTTTCTCATTAAGGTTCTGAAACATTGATTATCTGGTTATTTCTTATAAAATAAATATATTGTCCTAAAGAGGCATATGTAAGTCTTATGTCATTCCTTCTATAAACTTTAAATAGGTTGGTGGACAGTGTAACCCCAAAATTCTTGAGTTTAATAATTTATTTATAAGAAAAGTTAATTAAAATTAAGAAATTCTAGATAATTAGGTAAGGTATAAAATAAAAGATAGTGTTGGGCGCCAGGTTTTATTTAACCAATCATTTCAAAATCAATAGGCAATATCAGGGTGCAAACAATACAAACTTAGTAGAAACTTAGAAAAGATAGGGTCAGCCATATTTACGGTAAATATTCTTAATAGTATAAGAAATAAGCCAGTATCTTATACTCGAGTATATCTGTGCACAGGTATTCCATATCTCTGTACGAGTAGTTAATTATTATAGTAAGAACTTACATTTGATTACGTTACAATAATCAATAGAGCTAGCTTGATAAAAGGGGAGGGCTTGATTCGTTACTTTTTTTTTTACTTTTATCGCCAAATCTTTGGCGGCGCTACTACCGGCGCAATCATGCCTTACAGGGCTAGTAATTACGGCTATTCCAGCAATGTAGCGTTAAAAAGAAGTACTGTTTACATAGACATATTACTGATGGTCCTTTGAAGGATTATCCACTCCATCGAAACTAACATGCTTATACATTAGGAAAATCGACAAAGACTGTTTGCATTGCCTCGTCGGTAGTATAGAATGTGCTCTAGAAACAAAGGAATGTGCTTTAGGATGCTTCTTTGATGTTGAAGAGGCATTTGACAGAGTATCGTTCGATGCTTTGAAGATTCCCTGGGTCGAAAAGGTATACAACCAATTTAATTAACTGGATAGGTATTTATTTAAGGAGTAGAGCTGTACAGGCTTCTATAGGTATGCGCATTGTGGTCGTGAGAGCTCAAGGTGTCTCAAGGTTGTCTCTCATCACCGCCCGCTCTAGCGGTTACGTCGCCCCGGACAAAAAGACAAATTGCCGCCCCTTAAGAATATGTACACTACCGTTCAGAAGTTTGGGATCAGTTGAAAAATTGGGCCTTGAACTACTTCACTGTAGTAGATCGTGCCCAATTGGTATTCTTAAAGTTGCTCTTAAATCTGCTACGACAAGTCCCCAATAGTTTCGTTTGCTGGAAGTTGCATGACGCCAAGATTTTTAATAAATCTATAAGATTCTTGCTGAAGATTTTATCGATGTAAAGCACCTCTGAAAATATGCTATAGAAGACTTGTGAAGCTTTTGGATGGTTCTGATATAACATACAATAGATTGATATGTCCCATGGCTAATGGTAGTTCATATGTAAATATTAGGTGCAGTATCATTAAAACCAGATTGATAGCTCAAATTAGAGTAAGCTAGTATTCGTCACCCCAGGATTTTTTATAATGGAATAGCCCATTTATTTGATCCTAAAAGAGTTGCTTTACTTGTGCGACGGGCAAAAATGACAATATTATGCACTTTATTTTGGAATGCCCTTATTATAAATGTTTGAGAAGGAGGTTGTTAAATAGGTATTTACCTTCACACAGTTCTTATGTTTTTGCTGACTTATTAGATATAGAAAATAAAGAAAAGTTAAACCACTTATTTTATTTTATCTCTGAGGCTTTCGAGGAAATCGTACACATAGGTTTATAAAGGTATTATTTAATACCTACGAGGAGATCCCTCAAACTCCTTCCATAAAATAATTTGGATAAATGAATATAGTCTAAATCATTGTTACTATCCACTTTATTAATCAGGTAGTTAATATTATTTTATTACGTTGAAGATTAAAGCTAAAATGTTTGTAATGTTTCTTCTTGTAACGTTTGATTTTTTGTACTGCTTTCAGCAGAGGTCAGTCTCTTGCTACAGAAATGTATAGTTTCTTTAGGCAAAATAAATAAATATTGAATGAAATTTCTCAAGAAATGTTTCAAGCAATTGGACCTCCCAAGCTGCTTCCAAAAATATATCAAATAAATATTCCCTCAAATACCAACAAATGAAATTAGCCCGTAAATTTTATTGACAAGATTTAGATAAAGGTTCTTGAACTGTATGTTGGTAGTTACATATAAATGCTTATAAAAATAATGATTATATAGGATGGATTGCTATTTGAATCAATCCTTCAATAGCCTTAAATTTCTTATTTTTACATTGTATCTAAGTCATTACATCCAACAATATTAATATTCGCAGCCCTCTATAGCTTCTAGCTGAAAAACAAATGTAAAAAATCTGAATCCTCTCATGAAAAAGAAACGACGGAAAAATATATCAAGCATTATTCCATAAAAATAACTTGGCAACTAATATGCCAAGAATTATCTTAATAGCTTGCCAAAGAAATATAATGTAGAAAAAAGATAAATAAATATTTGAATTTTATTAATATATATTGATATAATTAATATATTCATTTATTTCTCGTTTAAAAATGAAGTGTACGCTTCTTTTTTTTCAATTATAATCTACATCTAAGTAATATTTCAATTTTTGTGATTTTCTCCATAAAAACACGGAAGAATTTTATTAAATTTGTTATACTAACTATAAAGTTTGTCGATTACAATTTTGAAAACTGGAGTAAGAGAAAGTTGTGTGAGTGTTCCACACCAGATTTTCTAAATTAATAAACTAATTAAAATTAGTATATTTGTAGTTATAAACATGGCCACTAGATAACAGCACCTACTGAGAAATCAATTTTATTTTTAGTTATCTAGTTTGTCACTAGGTGTCGCTACTTCCAAAGATTTTTGATAGTCCGTTATGCTGACCTCTTCCCGTCCCTTCACAAAAACGCATGCAACTACTGAAAAATTTCATACAACACAGGATGGCGCTGTGATCGGGTGGTGAATTTTGGAACTACTATTCTGTATATCTAGAAGCTTATGCTTTCTAGCGACAATTATTTGAACTACTACAAATTCTAGATTTAGTAAGTGCTGTTACCTGGCGGTTAATTCAGAAACGTTAATTTTATTCGGTTTTACCCATTTTTCTTTTTTTATTTCAACTATGTAAAATTTGAATTTTTTTTGTTTGTTTTATAAGAATACAACAATCTAATTTTTTAGCATAAACTTCACCTACAACAATTACATTCTTAAAGCAGTTAAAAAAAAAAAATTATATTTGTTCCTTAGCTCTATTTTTTTTGATGTCTTTTATTAATTATTCAATTATTTGTTAAAGGGGGCTAATTGTGACTCTAAAATTAATTAAGTTATTTTCTCTCTTATTAAGTTACATGTATTATTATATTTAATACCAATTTAAAATATTCTTCCAAATAATTGTGAAGGATGTTCTATTCTGAGACTTAAATTGGCCTGCAAATTGCCGTCACAAGCATTGCTACTGGATTGATAGAGCCCTTGCTGTCATACAAGGCAATCTTATTTAGGTAAATAGTACAATCCTCACCTCCTTTATTTATCTGTAATACATGTCCACTAACTGTTTATTTGCAAATGAATTATACAATAAAGGAATGAAGGGTGATTGTTTTATACCAGATTTCTTTTTCCTAAATCGCGGCAGTAGACTAAATAAATTTAGGATGTCAAATCTAGACTATGAGGGAAAATGCAGTCTTTGTCAACAGAGCATCATTTTGATTAGGAACATAATTTTTTTCTTGTACAACCTTTATTTGAATCTTATTTTTCGCATTATTTGTTGTCTCAAAAGTTTTATTTTCGAGACTTCATCAGTCATCAGTTATTTTAGTGGTACTTTAGAGAAAAGCATATTGCTAATCAGTTATTTTAGTGATACTTTAGAGAAAAGCATGTTGCTTTTTTGTTCCTTCAGAAAAATGTGGCAAATAAAAGTGATAAGAATTTATATGTATAGATAGTATTCAACGTTTAAAGAAAATCGTTGCAGCCAATTTCGAGAAAATCACGAAAAAGTAAAAAAAAAAAATTCAGTAAATTCGCACTGTCGGATGGATTTTGCCGTCTGTGCAATCCAAAAAGTAAATTCTGGCAAATTGAATTAATTAACTGGTTTTGTTCTAAATTTGTTTGCAAAGTTAAGCCTTTGCACTTCTATGGCTAGTTGCAGCGCACGCTCTAGCGGTTACGTACGTCGCCCCTTCATATATATACACTACCGATCAGAAGTTTGGGATCAGTAAAAAAATTTAGTTATTTACTAAAATTCTTTAAAGAAAAATATAGTTACATTGTAATAAGAATTTTCCAGTAACGTGATTTATGCATAATATCTCCCCCATTTAAATGAGACCTTTTAAAATAAATATTTTATTAACATAATATATCTCGAAGTATACCTTTATACGCCCGGAACCCTTTTGCGGTTCCCCAAGAGCGTCATTCACGCTTCTATTAAGGAGCGGATAGAAGACCAGCATCTGCGATGGTGGGAAAGAACGCCAGGCCAGAGGCAGGCTAAATTCTTTGTGAAGACATTTACTTACTTTCACCAGGTATCTACTGAGCCATAACCGAAGAGATATAAGGATAATAGTGGGTCTACTAACAGGGCATTGCAGGCGGCTGAATAGGCACATACACCATTTACTACTAGCAGACAACACGTTGTGCCGTTTCTGCAGGGCTGAGGAGGAAACCTCGGCATACGTCCTTTCCCAAACCTACTGAAAGGTGGTCTCCCACGAGTCAATTGCCTGCAGAGCAGCCTGGCTATCCGAATAAATGACGACTCTGGAGTTATACACTCCCCGTCTTCTTATTTCGTGGACAAAGACCTTGCAGATGGGGGGGTCTAGGGCGTTCGGAAGTGTTCAAAGGCTGGCTTGCACGACGGGTGCTACGATGACTACCCCTACTGCGGCCTTGGAGGTTCTGTTAAACCTTCCACCACTCCACATTTACGCCCAAAGCGTTGCAAGAGCAGTCGTGGCACAAGCTCCCATTTAACCCAAGCATACTGGGAATTATCAAGATTTATGTGAGGAGTTGAAGGCAGACCCGATTTTGGGTCTGCCTACGGATATAATGACTCCTAGGTACGACTTCCAAAAACCCTTCAAAGTCTTGATATTAGAAAGAGGGGCATGGAAGAACGGGCCGCCAATTACAGGCGAATCTATGTGGCACACGGACGGGTCCAAAATGGAAGATGGATAGGAGCCGGCGGGGCTCATCCGAGATGTAATATCTCGATGAGCCTGGCAAGACTAGCCACGGCCTTTCAGCAGAGCTAGTCGCGATTACTATCTGCGCCGCCGAAATAAGAAGACGGGGAGTGTATAACTCCAGAGTCGTCATTTATTCGGATAGCCAGGCTGCTCTGCAGGCAATTGACTCGTGGGAGATCAGCTCAAGACTTGTGTGGGATTGCCTAGGTGCACTCAGGGAAATCAGTAGCCATAATAAGCTCTTCCTGGTTTGGGTACCTGGACACTCGGGTTATAGAGGCAATGAGGCGGCGGATCGCCTGGCCCGGGGGGTTCAATCAGAGCACTTATCGGGCCGGAGCCGTTCTGTGGCGTCTCAAGATGCCCTCAGGAGTGCATCCATCAAGACATGGATACAGGACCGATCAAGGGAATGGTGGGTCAAAATTCCAGGCCAGAGGCAGGCGAAAACGTTTATCCATAGCCACTCGCCCAAGCTAACTGAGGAATTACTCCAATCAGGCCGGGTGGCCATAAGGATAGCAGTTGGCGTTCTCACTGGCCATTGTAGACTTAACAAGCACATGCATCGCATGGGCCTGGCAACGGATAGCCTGTGTACGTTCTGTCAGGAAGAAGAGGAGACGGCGCTGCACGTGGTATGTCAGTGCGAGGGGCTGGTCTGGCTAAGGTACCGCCTCTTTGGTAAAGGGA
This sequence comes from Triatoma infestans, assembly GCA_011037195.1. Lineage (NCBI taxonomy): Eukaryota > Metazoa > Arthropoda > Insecta > Hemiptera > Reduviidae > Triatoma > Triatoma infestans. The sequence continues at coordinate 37,226 of JAAEAF010013492.1, read as the reverse complement.
AGCTGGTGCCAGCAAGCCTCAGCCGGGGCCCCCTCTCAGACCTATTAAGTCTTCTAAGGCAAGCAGGACTCGAGAGGGTGATGGCAGGTGGTCTGATTGACCACCTGGGTGCCCCCCCCCAATTCCACAGTCCGGTAAAGGACAGGATCGGGGAAGGGCCTCCAACTAGGGGGGTGCCACAATAGATCCATGGGGTGTCGCAGGCTGAAGAGCCAATTCCCTCGTTAGAATCTAATCTAATCTAATCTAGGGATGGTAAAGCCCAGCAGACCAATTAGGGATGACGCACCAAAAATTATCTGTTCGCCATCGAGGCTGGAATGAGCAGTAAGTAATTTTCAGCCCTTTAAGTCGCCTGTAGTGGATAGGATCTTCCCTGCCCTGTTACAGCGGGGCCTAAGAGAGGTCCCCGCACACCTAGTTCGGATTATGAGAAGTAGTATGGCACTCGGGTATGTACAGAGGCCAAGGAGTACCGAGGGTGGTCTTCATCCCTAAAGCAGGGAAACTAATCCCTAAAGCTTATCTGCCTTACATCCTTCCTCTTAGACATTGGAAATGGCGGTTAATAATTATATTAGGACGGAGATACTGGAGAGGGTGCCATTACACCCACGTCAGCTTACATTCCGGGCGGGGAGATTAACAGATCCCGCCTTGTACCAGCTGACGGATCTAATCCAGAGAACTCTAGATGTCGAAAAAACGGCCATTTGTGCCTTCTTAGACATAAGAGGTAGCAGTCGTCAATCTCTTGAAGGGTGCAACGACTTGTATGCTTATGCATGACAGGAGCCATAAGGACTTATTCGACAGCTGGGATTGAGAATATCCTCAATCTGTCACCCCTGCACTTAAAGGTGGAGAGAGCAGTGAATCCTTTTCCATTGGCCACACTAACACTAACCTCCGTAGAGGTATGGTTAAGAGATACAGCTTTGGTAAAAACTTCTGCTTAAAGCTGAGTAACAAGAAGGTGTGGAGCAGCGAATCCGCCCTAGCAGCTATTAAATGGTATACAGTCGGATCTATGACCCTCGAGGGAATCGGGGCAGGGGGTGTTGGGCAAAAACCAAACACTCAGAACCCATGGGAAGATTTCCCAGTTTTTTTCAGGCGGAAATATAAGCAATTGAAAGGTATACTCAATTTAACCTCGATAGGGGATATCGGAATCAGGAATCGTTAGGCTTTCCGATAGCCAGGCAGCTATTAGGACGCTGAGCTCTTATGCTATCAGCTCTAAGTTGGTTTGGGAATGCTTAGTTAAACTCAATGACCTCGGGCAGAAGGAATAATATCACCCTTTTGTGGGCGTTGAAGGAAATGAGATGGCAGACGCTCTGGCAAAGAGAGGCGCTGCTCCCCAAACATGGGTCCTGAACCCTTTTGTGGGGTCAGTGACCAATTTCTCCTAAGGAAACTTAAGAAAGAGGAGAAGGAGAGGAGAACGCAACTCTGAAACTTCCTGCCGGGAGTGAGGCAGGCAAAGATCTGCTTGGAAAATTAAAACCCAAAAAGATCGGAAGCATGCATTGGTCTCAGTAAGAACAAGCTCTGTATTCTTATGGGTTTCCTAACGGGGTACTGTAGACTCAGAAAACATCTGACGAAGCTGGACTTGGAGAGTGATAGCATGTGCAGATTCTGCGGGGGAGGGCGGAAAAAATTCCGATACATCTCCTCACGGACTGCGAGGATGTCACCCAGGCAAGATTTAGGAACCTGGGTAGCTACCAAGAAGTTGAGGATAACATATCCTCTCTAGAGCCTTCCAGAATATTAAGATTCCTAGGAGCCTTAATCTGGTGGGAGTGCTGCAGGCTGAGGAGCCAGCAGCATCCAAGGAGCATGGCACAATAGACCATGGGTCGCAGTGCGGTGGGCCCCTTCTACGAAAAAAAAATGTCTTTCCTCCTAAGTATGTAATCATATCCAATTTTCTATATGTTGTGTAGAAGTGTCCGGAACTCAGATGTTCTTCGAAATTACTGTGTTAGGTAGATAAACATGAAAAGTTTACGTTAATGAATACGAATATTCTGGTGTTTGTGACAACTCTCTCTCTCTCTCACACACTTTATCTTACAGCAATTTATACAGATTAATCAAGAAATTTTCCTTAAACTTGCATTGCTTACTAACGTTTAGTTCAGCTGCCATAAACAAAATGTTAGACCAATTCTGAAGATCTGAATGTTAAAAAAATAATGCATAAAACTTTTCTGAAAGAGTACCACATTACTACTACCAACACAGGAAAGTTTTCGATACGTTTAAGATAAGTTTTGGGTATCCACGTTCGGGTGCATGTTCCACAAGGAATAAGCCTGAAGGCTTTGGAAGCAGCCAGTATGGTTATTGGTATTCATCAATTGAAGCAAGAGCAGCAGCTCCACCACCGAAAAAAGCCCGTTAGGCAACTGTATTGTCCTTTGATTTCATGCAGAACCTATATTGGCCCCATTTCGATTGTCTAAAAGTGCGATTTTTTATGCTTTCCAGTTATGGTGCAACGTTTTTGGTATCCATGTCGTGGCCAACAGTGAGGTGACCATGCACACTTACATGCCAAGGCAGTTGCTAAGTAGGGTGCGAATGCGTGTCTTTCTTATTTCATTATCTGAGAAATAAAACTGACATGAAGGTGGACCTCATAGTGATTTCTGCCAAATGATCAGCATTTTTCAGTCATATCTGTGAAGAAGAATATAGCTATAAACACATTTTTGTTTATAAAAAGTTTTGGTTACTGTCGCAGAATTTAGTGCACTGAGTTACTATTTAAGTATAGGAAAAACTATTTAAACTGGAAAAACTTTAAAATAGGAAAAAAATTAGAATTTTTTTTTATGTGTGTGTGCGCTACAGCAAATAGTTTTTTAAATATTATTTTTACTCCATGTCAAAAAGTGATTATTTTGTTTAATTTTTTTATATTTTTTTATTTTTGGATTTTTTATTTATTTATTTTTTAACTTGTTACTATACTAGCACAAATATATTCTTTTTTTTTGTACAATAAGCTAAACTCTGGCACACAGGCTTTCTTACTGCCAATGAACATCATATATCTATTGATTTTTTTTTTTTCTTGTAATAAATATGTATTTTAATCTCAAAATAAAACTAAATACAGATTCATAAATTATAAAATTTAATAATAACTTTACAATGATTTATTAATAATCTTTTGAAAATTCTGTACGAATATTTTAAATATTAATACATAATTATTTGAATATTTGAAATATAATACATATTGAAGTTTTTATAATTTCCTTAACACAATTTTTTTTTTTTTTGTTCTAATTTAGAAAATCATAAGATGAAACATCATCAAATTGTTGCTGTTGTGGACCCGGCTGTCCTTGTAGTACCGTAGTTCCTGCACCACGCGGCATCTGCTGTTGCATATTCAATCGATACTGCGGCTAAAAGTAACATAATTAGTGCTTTTCTACTGTCTGAAAGACAATCTGGCAACTCACTGGTGCAATAAAGGTTTAGATAAATACCTGCTGTAAAAGATGTCTTAAACCTGGATTATTTGAGATAGCAGGTCGCATCATTCTTTGCTGACCAGGCTGAGTTGCAGCAGCTGACACTGGCCCACCCATGGCCCCACGTAACTGTTGCTGCACTTGTTGTTGCTGTTGCTGCTGTTGTTGTTGTTGTTGCTGCTGCTGATGCTGTTGTTGTTGCAACTGTAATTGAGCACGTAATTTTTGTTGCTCCTGTTGAAATCCTAACGATGACTGTTAAAAAATGATAACTGTTACTTCTTTTTTTTATAGTAAATTTCATGTTTTCAAATTATAATAGTAATTTATTTGAACAATATTTAGGAAGCCTAGGAAGCATTTTTATTTTAGTTATAACATGCAACTACATACCAACAGCGAATTGGAACTACTCTGGGATAGCAACCGTTTGGGAAATCTTTTATGGTACCATTTATCTTCGAAATAGTTGGCTGAATTACAACACGAAACTTATTTATGATTTTCTACAAATCCAGATAACGTTTTTTTTTTTTTTTCTTGAAACAGTGTACAGTTAAAATTGTTTACCTCTAACTGTGCCTTATACTGTTCCTGCGCTTGACCATGCATGCCCATGTTATCTTGTAAAGGTTGCATCTTCATCTGATTCATTATCTACAGTGGATGTAAATAACCAAATTTATTGAGAAAAAGTTTGAACAATTTAGGAACAACTATTTGAAGTATATTCTAAATCTCTAATCTGTGAAAAAAAAAAATGCCACTTGAACAGGGATTCCCTAAAGTGATGACTTTAAATCGATCTCTAAAGGGATCGACTTTTTAAAGGTAATGAAAGAGTAAGGGTATAATGGGGATAAATCCTGAGGGGGTCGATAGATATAAAAAGGTTTCTAAGGGATCAATATGCAGATTAAATGACCATATTCTATTTAAGTGCATGGCTGTCTGTAATGATTAATAATGACAAAATTAGGATTTTCTAGTAAAAAACAAAAGAAGAGAAATGTATGCCGCCTAAAATGACTCCTTAGATATGCGCTAAAATGTACAAAAAAACATTTTGTTTATTCCGGCCCCATTTATTTAAAAATCGTTAAACTTTTGCAAAAAAAAAAAACAAAACAAAGATAATAAAAGTAGCGCACTTTGTTTCCAATGTTACCAAAAATATTTATAATATTTAGATAAATATTATCTGAAGATAAGAGGATACTAAATTAAATGAGAATTTATTTTCAAGTGAACTGGGAAATTTTTTGAAGGATATTTAAAAAAAATTGTATAAACAATCCCATCCCCCCCTCCACAAAGATGTCATCCAGTTTAGCATACAACTCTCTACAGAGACAATTCCCTAGCACATGTCCAAAGGACTTTTTTCTTCTTCTTTCGATGCGAAAAATCCATTTCTGATGTTTGCCGTTTAAGCCTGAATTATATTTAAATATATTGAAAAGATTGATTAAAAAAAAAAAGCCTAATATTACTTTCTCTTACTCCTAGTAAGAGGAAGTAGGAAGTATTGTAATCGTGTCAAATTTTCGATATCGAGTTTTCACCGGAAATATCCGTTTTGAGGTCCCCTGAGTCCAAAAAAGTGGTTTTTAGCAAATGGGTCTGTGTGTGTGTGTGTGTATGTATGTATGTGAACAGCATAGCTCAAAAACGAAAAACCGTAGAAAGTTGAAACTTGATATTCCGTTTAGGTATCACCATGGGATCTGACACTACGTTACTGTCAAAATTCCTCAACCGGAAGTACCACTTTACTAGTTGGATTTTTTACTTTTTTGCGATTTTCTCAAAAATGGCTCCGACGATTTTCTTTAAACTTTAAACATCAACCACACATACAAAGAGCTACAACTTTTATTAGAAACATTTCTCCGGGAAAATGCATTGAAGGGCACTTTTGGGGGAGGGGTGGGGTTAGGTTTTCATCTAAAGTGCTATTTCAGTTTATTAGACAATTCTGCCATCTAAATAATGTTAATTAGAATTAAATATGTTGTTGAAATTCCGAGTTTGAAAAAATCGGATAACCGGAAGTGCGTTTACTTTACCACTTTACTAAATGATTTATTCACTTTTTTCGCAATTTTCTCAAAAATGGCTCTGACGATTTTTTGAAACTTCGCATATAAACTAAACATGCAAAGATCTACAACTTTTATCTAAAACATTTCTCTGGGAAATTTCTTTTAAGAGCACTTTTAGGGGAGGGGTGGGGTTAGATTTTCATCAAAGTGCTATCCTAGTTTCATTATACAATTCTATCATCCAAACATAATTAGTTAGAAATAAATAGATGGCTGAAATTCCGAGTTTCAAGAAAATTAGTAAACCGGAAGTGCGCTTTTACTGAACAGTTTTCGACGAATTTCATTAAATTTGGTACACAATTGTCAATTATCATTTTGAGAACTGGAGTAAGAGAAAGTTGTGTGAGTGTTTCACACCAGATTTTTTTTGTAAAAGGGTCGTTACAACAAAACAAAAAAAATTGGGAGTCCCCCTGCTCTAAAACAATGAAATACACTTAGTCACAAAAAAAAAAAAAAAAATCGGACACATATTTAAAACACAATAACTCTGTACTTTGTACTAACTTTGTTATATTTATGTTTATAACTAATATAAAATGTTATTTACAATACTTTAATCACAAAAACTCCTAACTTTCTTGAGAATAAAAATTGAAAACATAAGAAATTCACTTAGTGTAGCTTTCTGGTCTGGGACAGACATCGTGAATAATGATTTTTTTTTTTTTAATTTCATCGTGAAATTACTTTATTTGCTTAACTTTATTAAGAGAAAAATGGTCATTTCTGTTAATATGAGGGCCCCCGCCATATCAGGGGCGCTAAGAATTGCCCGATGAGAAAAAAACTAAGTGGTGAGAAAAATTAAAACATTTATCAACATTTTGTAAAAAAAGATTTTTAATTTTTTACATCAATCCTAATCAAGAGTTAGTGCAAAAAAAAAGAAAATAACACTACAGCTACAACTGCAACATTCATCTAACGAATTTTATTAAAAATAAATTCTAGCAATAAATGTTGTTTATTAATGAAAAAACTTAAGTCTTCCATTTTTCTTTTTATGGCCGAATGTATTATAATAAAGTATTATATTTTTAAATTAACTTTACAATAGCAAAGTTATTAAACTTTTATTAAAATAGATTTTATACCTCAAATTGTTGTTTATATTGGAGTTCTTGTTGTTGGGCGGCTTCAAGAGTCTGGCGAAGTCTTTGTATCTTTACAAGATTTTCCTGACGAGCATCAACCATATGATTTGCACTAAAAGGGCCGCTCTAAAAATTTGAAGATATAATTATATCATTATATTAAAAATTATTATAATCATAAAATTTATACATTAAAGCAAATACATACCTGACTTGTAACTTGGGGCTGTTGCTGTTGTTGATTTTGATCTTGTTGCATTGTTGCCATCATTTGTGCACCACCAGAACCAACACTTGCTCCAAGATTACTAGCTAAACACCAAGTAATTTCATCATAAATATCAATGCCATAAAAATCATGAAGTAGGGGTGAATGTTGGACATATGAGAAAAAAATCCACCTTAATTAACTTTTAACTACGACCATACCCCTATAACCATTTCATAAGGTTGGAACCGTTTCTAGTAAGTAAAATTAATTTAATTAAACTGGTACTCTTTCGAAAATCTTGCAACTTGGATATAAAAATTATTTTATATCATTAAAACTTCTATATAAACACAAATTTGGAATTTCTAATTCAATCTTAATTTTTACTATCTAATTTATTTTTCTAGGTTGTGGAATATACATCTTGAACACCTCTTTACTAAATTAAGCTTAAAAACACTATCGTTTTCTAATTGCATAAAAGGTAAAACATAATACTATGCTGAATATGTGGATGGGTACGCAATGCTGGATAACATCTGGATTTTATCCATCGTAGCATGCATATTTTATATTGTTCCTGACCGGTTTCAGATTTTCATCCATCGGCAGAGCAAATTCACCAGTTTGTGTAGAGAGTTCACTTCAACGTAATGTTTCTGTTACATCACACGTGTTGGTTTTATATATATATATATGTGCGTGTGTGTATGTGTTTAATGACAAAAGGAATTATTATAAATTATGATTAGACATTAGAAAATAGTGTATAATAAACAGCATTTTTGAAGAATACATTTATAACTAAGTTTTAATAGTGTTGTTAAGTAAGCTCAGTGGTTTTCCGGTGTTACACGGACGGTTCCAGAATGGATGGTAGGTCTGGAGCTGCGGTCTATTTTGAGACCGGAGATCATTTGACAGTATCTCTTGGTGAATGGACCACGGTCTTCCAGACTGAGGTTTATGCTATTCTGTGTTGTGTTTTGGATGAGAGGGTACTTAACACTAACTTAAAAGGTGTTTGTATCTGCTGGGACAGCTAGGCTGCGTTGAAGGCGCTGAGTTCATGCGTCTTCACTTCCAGGTTGGTGTTAGAATGTTCAAAAAGACTGGAAGAGCTTTCTTCTCTGAAGGATGGCTTCTAGTATGGGTGCCAGGTCACATGGGAATTTTTGGAAATGAGCAGGTGGATAGGTTTGCCAAATTAGGCGCCTCTCTTCCTTTCATTGGTCCCGAGCCTGCTGTTGGCGTGTCTTCTGGCACATGTCTGTCAGGCTTCCAGACATGGACAGCTTCACAGCATTCATCCTTATGGATGAGCTCAGTTGGTTTTCGGCAGTCCAAAATGCTCATCGGGGGTCCGGACAAGGCCATTAGTGAGACGTTGCTGGGTTTTTCACGGAGCGCTCTCAGGCATCTGGTTGGATCTCTTACTGGGCATTGTGGTTTAAGGAGACATCTCTACATAATGGGGCTCATGCCGGATCCATTTTGTAGAGTCTGTGAGACAGTGGAGGAAACACCCATCCATCTTATGACTGATTGCTTGGGTTGTGAGGAAACAAGGTTCAGGACCTTTGGTCGGAATAGGATGTCTGTGGAAGAGTTTAGGCTATTTCGCTTAAGGTTACTGTCCGTTCTATTCGGACTGCGGTGAATCTTAGATGGTGTGGTCTGGATTTTTGGTATAGACCCGGCTTGTTGTTGTTTTTCTTGGGGTAGCTATATGAGTCCAGTGAGGCTTTGGATAGCGTAGGGTTTCCTTCCCCACAGACAAATAATAATAATAATAATGCTCAGTGGTTTATCACGTCATTTTTATTAGGGTAGGAGGCGATAAATGATTTCAGGAGTATACGGAATTAATAAGAATAGATTAAGTTTGAAGAAAGGCAATGCACAGTTTATGGACAGTCAAAAGCCTTGTACAAGTAATAAATAAATGTGAAATACAACAGGGTTATAAAAAAATATGTAAGTTGATATGTAAGAAGGTTGGCTGCAAATGGCAAAATTGGAGATGATATTAAAATAAATAATAGAGGAAATCAAATGTATTCGTTTTGATTTATCATGCTTATTTTTAAATGATATTAATTTATGTTTAAATTACATTAAAATATGTTGAGAGAGAGATCTGGTGGCATTTGTTAGGTTATTTTTTAATAGGGCACGTTAGGGGATTTTAAAAATATATCATGCAAATAATCTATATTATAATCGGAGGAAGAAGAAAATTTGGTTCCGAATTTAATAAGAGGTGCATGATGCATGATGCATTTTTTTTTTTTATGAGCTTTTTTTTATAGATAATATACATTGTGGTGGTGGTGGGGGGGTACATATATATATATATGCATAGATATGTCTCTTATACTAGTTGTTGGTATGTTTGTAATATAATTATGTATGAGGAATGGCCTTAAAGAGTGTGTCTGAGTTATAGTTTATATGATCATTCATTACGTTTTTGTGGATAGTCTTATGTTTGTATATTTCTATTTTTTCTAGAATGTCTATTCGTCTTCCTTTTGTGCCTTGGTGGAATATGACTAATGTTGTTTATTAGCATAAGCGGAGTCGGTTTTATTGTATTTGTATGAGCGTAGGTGTTCTTTAAGCCTGTCTTTGAGGCAGGCTCACAAACATGAAATGCAAACACAAAAATGCTCACAAACAAAACAAAACAAAAAAAATGCATCATGCATCATGCACCTCTTATTAAATTCGGAACCAAATTTTCTTCTTCCCCCGATTATAATACATATTATTTGCATGATATATTTTTAAAATCCCCTAACGTGCCCTATTAAAAAATAACTTAACAAATGCCACCAGATCTCTCTCAGCATATTTTAATGTAATTTAAACATAAATTAATATTATTTAAAAATAAGCATGATAAATAAAAACGAATACATTTGATTTCCTCTATTATTTATTTTAATATCATCTCCAATTTTGCCATTTGCTATCAACCTTCTTACATATCAACTCATTTACATATTTTTTTATAACCCTGCTTTATTGCACATTTATTTATTACTTGTACAAGCTTTGTCTGGCCTACGTACGTGCAATTGCATTTGGAGCAAGAGAGTCTTTATATTCCACTTTTGTCATACAGCTGGTTGTTTCTTTATGTGGGCATCTTTGTTTCAAAGTTTATTGTTTGTTTTGAATGCTGTTCTCAAGCCCTAGTTTTTTGAGAATTTTTGACAATATGTACCCATGACGAGAAACTGTAATCGTTTAAAACAAAACCAATAAATTTAATATAAAATAAAAAAATTAATAAAAATTAAGTCTATATATTAGGGAAAATTCTTCTCGACCGTTATTTGTATGAAGGAAAAGGATTAAGAGTTTCGGTCTTTTTTAAAAAAATAAAAAAACTTAAATTCTTGCCAACGTTTCGACAAATATATTGTCTTTTTCAAGGCACAAAAAATTTAAAAAAAACTATTAAATAATCTTCAAAACATATCAAAATTTGAAAACTTATGTATAATTTTGGAATTAAAAGTTGAGAACACCTCAACAAACCAGAGAATAGTGAACAAATAAACCGTTTTGTTCACTATTCTCTGAGGTTTATTTGTACACTATTCTCTGTGTTGTTGAGGTGTTTTCAACTTTTAATTCCAGAAGTATACATTAGTTTTCAAATTCTGATATGTTTTGAAGATTATTTAATAGTTTTTTTATTATGTTTTACGCCTTGAAAAAGACAATATATTTGTCGAAACGTTGGCAAGAATTTAAGTTTTTTTATTTTTTTAGAAAAGACCGAAACTCACAATCCTTTCCCTTCTATATACTAGCGTTTCGTACCAGATGCTTTTTTAAAAATAAGATGGTTTTAGAAACTGCCACAAATAGAAACTGAGAAGCGTGAGAGTGAATGCGCGGAAGCACTAAAAGATTCAGTAGCTAGCAATCGGCCATACTGCCAAAAGATTCGTGTTCCATGCCATGTGAATAATTTAAAATGAATGCTGCAATAAGTAATTTTGTCAACTGTGAAGTTCATGGGCCAACTTTTGGGAGTGACAGTAACGTATGGAAATGGTATCGTTTGTTTTAAGAAAGCGAACGATCTGACTTAAGATTTATAACGCATAGTTTTTTTAGGCAAGAATATTCTGAGCACCAGTAATCTTAAAGAGCATCTGCCAGTCAAAATGGATATTGTTATCGACTAATACAGTTCGTTGGCAAAGACTTCTGCTATAGAGGAAATCCGGTCGAAGCTTTTCTATGGAACGTAATTCCACCATTTTACCATGTTCTTATGTGACATAGGTCTTTTAAGAACAATTTATGGTGCATTGGAAAGCGAGTAACTACCATATGATGATTATCGAGGTAACGAGAGATGCAATGGGGAATTTTTAATAGCACATTTTGAACAAAAATCCAGATGGTTATCTAATGCTCCGTGATAATTGGGGATTGGTTGCAGTTTGACTTATATTTCGGAGGTCACATTAATATCATCAACAACAGAAAGCTGAAAGTAATATAAATTTCGGATCCAATATTCATTTTACTTATGTGATTTCAACATAAACTTCAAGGAGTTCACAGAAGCAAAGGATAAATAATAATTTAGTTCATTCAAATAATTAGAAATAATTATAATACATACTGATAGTTTGCTGCTGTTGAGAAATCGGAGGTTGTTGCAACATTCCTCCCATTGATGTTTGAGGATTGGCTGCTTGAGGAGCGCCCATCGGTGGTCCTGGAGCAGGTTGGCCGGTTTGACCTCCAGCCTGAAATATTAGTTTTAATTGAAAATCAATTATTCATTTTGATATTTTTTATTTTGTATATAGTTAAAAGGATATTTTTATTACCTGTCTATTAAGTGCATTTGTGGTTTTTTGTTGTTGGATAACTTTCCTTAGACGATCAACGAAACCAGTTTGATCATTTGGTATGAAGCCTAAATAAGCTCTCTTATCCGGTGTATAAAGTAATATAAGCACTTTTAAATCGCAATGAGGAATTGGTGGTAAATTGGTAAAATGGACACAACCAGCCTAAAAAATAATATGTACCTAGTATAAATAACACATCAGTGTATAAAATTATTTCTATATATAAAATATATATGAAGTACTTTTTCTTAATCGAAATAAGGAAAGTTCGAAAGAAAAGTAAAAATATAAATTTATTGAAATAATTTCTTTTCCAGACTTTATATATTCATTACTTTCAAAAATAAAAGATTAGTACTGGATCAGAAATATGTATTTATATCAGAGGCAGCGAGGTATCCATCTTCTATTCAGCGATTAGCGATAAAAGACTCCTCAAGCCAACTCAAATATCCATTCTCTCATCATTTCCAAAGTAATTATCAAAGTTACATTTGAAAAGATTAAGTGATGAAATTGGGGGGGGGGGGGGGAAGAAGGTTAATGCGAAACACTTATAAGACATTCTCTTATGGCGAGAGAGTAAAATGTCTGACACCCGATGTTAGACAACGATTTTCTGTGTTAAGATAGCTCTTAGAACAGTGTCACTACATCAGCAAATAAATTATGGAAGATTCTTCTCGACCGTTGCTTGTATGAAGGCAAAGGATCATGAGTTTCGGTCTATTTTTGAAAAAAAAAACAAAAAAAAAAACTTAAATTCTTGCCAACGTTTCGACAAATATCGTTTGTATGTATTAAGTAATTTTTTTATCACTATTCTCTGTGTTGTTGAGGTGTTCTCAACTTTTTATTTACAAAATTATACATAAGTTTTCAAGTTTGAAATGTTTTAAAGATTATTTAATTGATTATTGAATAGTTTTTATTTTTTATGCCTTGAAAAAGACAATATATTTGTCGAAACGTTAGCAAGAATTTAAGTTTTTTTATTTTTTTCAAAAAAAGACCGAAACTCATGACCCTTTTCCTTCAGCAAATAAATGTCGTAAGATATACTATCTCGCAACTCAGTCAGGAAATGTTCAGTCTTGTCTCTGATCACTGCTCTATTAAGTTTCCATCCAGCTGTTTGGAAATAAAGTGCGACACTCCTTGCAGTAGTAAAGCAAAAGTCTCATGTGAATTGTAAAGCAAAAGTGGAGAAAGTTTGAACTAAAGAGGAAACGATTAATTTAATGGCATAAATTAAAACGCACCCAATTTTTAATTTATGTCAACCACATGGAATACGGAAACAGATATATGAAATAATAGGATATATCAATAAATAGCTGGAGAATTAAATACAGTGTAGGATGAAGTACAAAGGAAGTGGCACAATATCTGCACTCAATTCAACAACCAGATTCGGAAAATAAAGTAAACGAGTCGGGGGCCGGCGTAGTTGATATTGGAATGGATGAGCCAATGAGAGTATTTTGGACATCTGAAATTTTTGGAAGGAGGAGCTGCATGCATGGGTAGTGTGGTAAGTTTTTATGAATACAAGAAGCTAATGATTTTTATTAACATTTATATTTATATTTGTTTTCTTTTAAAAAAAACTTTAACACAAATCTTCAAACACTTTGTAGATGTGACCAAATTTTTATTAGTGATGTTAAATAATAGAAAAGTTAAATAATTAGTAAAGTTAAATAAATACTTTGTAATTAAAGATAACATTCTTTTAAGCATATATTGGATTAGTTAGAGCAGTGTCTATATTACTCCGATCAAGACGGCTACAGACACACTTTTGCTAGACCTGATCTCACAACTCAAGACCGAATTGTCAGACACTGTATAGTGTGCAGCCATCAAGACGACATAAGTCTCGCAATACTGCTGTCTCTTTAAGACCCAGCTTTATAGTATAATTGACAAATTTTCTTGTAACTTTAGAATTTTGACCAGATGTATCAAAAACGTAGTAACAACTATTAGCAGGCTAAGATCGAATCACGCTATATGCGGAGCATACCTGTTCAGAATAGCCCAAAGAACAACTCCGATGTGCACGGTATGTAAGTGGAAGAAAATTTCAAACACATAACGATGGAATGTCAGAAATATGAAAGCGAAAGAAATTGTTTGTATAGAGAATTATATAAGTACCTGGTTGCCCCTTTCCGATATGAGGATATTCTATTTTCTAACAGTGCTCCAGTGTTACAGGCATTATTCGAATTTATTAAAAGGTACGAATGTTAAGATGTATATGTCGAGTTTTATGGTGTGGATGTATTTATTGGCGTGAATGTGAATTTAGAATAAGCTGAATTGACGGGGTGGCGGAATATAGAGTACCCCCACCCCATAGTTTAAAGTTGTTAGTTAAGTTAAGTTTGTTTAAAGCTAAAATGTAAATGACTGTGTGGAAGAGTGAACGAATGAATTTAGAGTCTGTCTGCGAATGTAAAGTTCAGCATGATTCGTCATTTTTAGGTGCGCAGCTGTAACACTTGGAGTATCGTAGCAATTGAGGTGGATGCTGGCTGAATGACTATATGTCGATGCCAAAAAAAAAAAACAGATGTTTGGTTATCTTTAACATTATATAGAGTGTTTCAGCAAAAGCTGGCCAAACAGGGGGTGGAGCAATTTCTACAAAACATATTTTCGTGCTCAGGGCATATCTTACCGGTGAGAACACATTTTCGAAATCTGATGCGAATAAAATATTTGCTATTATAGTAGTAAAAGATAGTAAATATATATATATTGTTTTATACTTATTTAAAAAGTAACTTACGAATCCTGTACTCATAACTTTTGTAAGCGCTTCCAGAGCTTCGCATTGTTGTGGATGGAATAAAACTGACTTAGAATTTTTGAGATATGCTCCTCCAATATTTCCTATCAATTGCTTTGGCATTAGTTGCATAATTAACTTTTGCGGCCATAAATCTGCCTTCCTGTACATTAAAAAAATATTATACATATAATTATACATTATTAAATATTATTTACTAATACATTTTTTTTACGATTAATTTTGTAAACTAGGCACTGTTTTTATTTTTATTTTTGTATAAAAACTTGTTTTGTAATGTACTCGTATTATTACTTGTAATTGAAATGTATTTATAGAAAAATGTATTGTTCTTTAAGTATTAATGGAAAGTATAAGGGAACTTTTTGTTTCGAAAGCTAAATTTCCCTCCAAATTATAAGATTTAATGAAATAAATTATAAATATTTTTTAAAGAAAAAAATTTTTATAACACAAAGTAGATAAAGTAAGTAAATGCAATTTTCAACAACCTTAGTTATTTACAACACTAGCAAAGTCCCCCACCAAATCCTAATAAAAAGTAAAAACATGGATTGAAGATAACAGTTCCTTAGCATGCCTTAAAAATCGCAAAAAAATTGTAAAACAAAATGGCCAATAACAATTGCTAATTAAATATTTATTATTTGTTTTTATAAAATTTGTCTTTTATTTATGTACATTAAAAAACCGATGGGAAAATCCTATTTACCACTTTGCTTTTAATATGTATGGGCATTGGGGAGAGTGTTAGATGGTTTCAATTGGTGTCTATTTCGCAGAAACATACTGAATTGCCAACAGATTTTTAAAACTGAAAAAAACAATCTGGGCGATTTCCTTTTTTCCAGTCTTATTCCTCCGTCACAACTGTTGTGGGATAAATGTAAATAAACACTTACAATTCAGGTTCTCCATCTCTAGCCGTAGTAGAAACAGAACATGGAACATGTCTGGTTAGTTTTTGAGAATCTGTGGGATGTTTCTTGTCAATATATTCCAATATACCTTGCCATATTGTAATTCTATCTCTTGAAGTCTATAAAAAAAAATGTAACGAACACAACAAAAGATATTTATAAGTAAATGATTTGCATGTTACACAATAGAATATAATACGCTATATAAAATGCTATTGTATTTGTATGCACAAAAAAAAATTTTTGTATGTACAATAAGTTTTAAGTTCTCGAGAATTGATGAACTTAAAATTTCAAAAGCAACTCGTACTGATCGAGAAAAATAGAAAATCTAAAAATGTAGTATAAAATATATGAATGTAGTAAAATATAATCAGTATTTAGAAAAATTCTAGATGGAATTTTCAGATGATATAAACCTATTTTCAGCCTTCATTTATTTTATGTTTCCAGATTACATTTTCTTACTGGCAACAAGTTTAGGACAAAATTCTAAGTTTCGGTTAATGTACAAGTAAAAATGATGCATCCACGTGAAAAAAGGCAACATCAATCTTCAAATTCTCAAGTTTCTAAATTGCAATATAAAAAAATATACAGTCTACTTTAAACAAACAAATAGAGCATGTTGTGGTGGTTGGTTCCGCAGAGCTGGAAAGCAACAGAGACATTTTCCGTGATAGCCTGCTTCATTTTGTGGACATCGACACTAGAGAGTGTAAACTGAATTTGCTCTGTGCAAGTCTGTGTTATCACACTGTCTGACAAACGCATGTCTGAAGATGGGCGAATGCCCGAAACCGGTCGATGTCCACAAAATGAAGCATTCTATCACGGAAAATGTCTCTGTTAACAGAGCATTCATTTAAAACAATATTAACTATAAAATAAAAATAAAACTAGGTGCCTCTACAGCTCACTGTCCGGTGTTGTCTGTAGCAAGAGAACACTGTCCGGAGGCTGGCAGTGCACTGAGAAGGTACCGGGTGCCAATGACCATAGATGTTGACGCGCCTCATATTAAAAAAAAAAAAAATCAAGAATGGCAAAGAAAAATCTCCTACTTATTATAGCAATAAGACAACTTTATATAAACATAATAGGCACTAAGATTAATGAAAACTTAGTTTCAACCAAACTGGTTTATTTATGTAATGGCCACTTAAAAACAAGGTTGGAATTAATATATATTTTTTGACTTGCATATTTAGTAATAAAATTTATATTTCGTAACTCGTTACTATTTTTTCTTTCTTCTTCTTAAGGTATGTCCCTATTCAGGGTTCCTTGCCCCAAGTAACCATTTTTCCCGGTCCAAGGCATCGTCTTCGCATAAACCTCTCGCAGACATTACTTCGCGTACCTGTGCGAGCCAGCTAGCTTTTGGCCTCCCTCTCCTCTGTCTACCGGGAGGTTGCCACCAAAATGTTTGTTTAGGAAGGCGTGAATCTTCCATTCTCAAGACATGTCCAAACCACAGCAATCTTCTCTCATCAATTTTTTCGAGGATTGTCTTATTTGCTGCGGCTATCTCTCTGGATGGTGGCGTTTGGTGTTCGATCGATAATAGTTTTTCTTAAGCACCTCCTCTAAAACCCCATTTCCGAAGCATTTAGGGTACTGCGTAACCTCGCTGACAAAGACCAAGCCTCCGAACCATACAGAAGTACGCTTTCTCTTGGCACAATTACTCTCGCATAGGTGTCTCTGTAAAGACACCTTATTGCAGATAACAAGTCGGCTCCTACACCTATTTTTTCCAAAGCATGAAATAGCTTGCTTCTAGGAATAGAATCACAGGCCTTTTTCAGATCTATTGAAACCAAGTGGAGTTCTTTATTTTTCCTTAGATGCTTATCGATAAGTTGGCACAGGACGAAAATCGCGTCCATGCACCCTCTGCCTTGAACAAATCCATTTTGATCTTATCTGCAATTGCGATCTCCAATCGATTTTTAAGCATCCTACCAAGAATCTTAGGAAATACTCCTATAACGCTAATACCTCGGTAATTAGTGCAGTTTTGGCGAGAACCTTTTTTTACAGATGGAGCAGATATGTGCTTCGTTCCATTCATGAGGTACACATCCCTCCTCAGTCACCTTATTAGTTACTATTTTTACCTATATTAGTTACTACGTTTACTATTTTTAACGGTTACTATTTTTAAATTGTATAAAATGTTATGTACTTCAAAAAAATATGTTCCTTTGGTTTATTTGTTACAGAATTACTCGTGAAAACGTAGAGTTTTGTCCCAATCTTGTTGCCACTAATAAAATGTAAACTGGAAACATGAAATAAATGAAGCTGACAAATTGGTTTATATCATCTAAAAATCCCTCCTAGAAATTTTCTAAATACAAAGTAAAATCGGCCTATATAAAAAAAAAACATAAAATTTGAGCAACAATCAGTTTATTAATGCAATGAATTCTCCTCAATTCTTCATTCCTTATTAAGAAATATTAGATATAGCATTTCTCAAATGGTGTTCAGTCAACCTGCAAGGATTCCGCGAAATTTTCTTTAGACTTTCTGGATAAACTACGAAATGGATATAAGTGGCGAACTATCCTGAATATTAGAATGATGTAAACTAATTAATAATAGACAAGCCTTCTTCAGTTTATGTTACATTGATTAATGCAAGTCAAATTTTTGTGGAGTTTATATCTAATGGCTGGTTTCAGTCGATTATTATTATTATTTCTGCCAATTACAATCAATGAAAGAAAGTGAGATTAAAGATCTCACTTATTCGCTCCTAGATTTTAGTTTTTTGACGAGATTGTAGACAACATCTTATGATACTATTTGAGAGAATTAATACTGGTCCTTAAAAGCTCTTCAATGACCGCAGGCCCACGGTCCAAACGTTTGTTTTTAACAATAGATGGCTCGGAGTTAGGAAATGCTATCTCCAGCACCTGAAAATCCTCTCGGTCTATTTAAAGACAATTGAGATCTAAACAATCAGCAAATAAAATGCAGCGAGAACAGGTTTCCTGTGTTTTGGCATTAGCAGGCAGACAAAGTTTAAGCTGCCGTAGCTAGAGACCTGTCGGTAGTTCAGCCCGCCTTCAAAACAGATTGAGGGAAATCCATTTCTTTGGAAGACAAACACCATTAAAACCGGTCTTGCTGTACGGGCTAACTCAGAATTTTGTTGGTAATACATTTTAGAATGCTTAAAGACCTATTATATAGTCCGGTCAGTAACAAAAAAAAACCTTTAGCGCAATAGCCCAGGAAGATAGAAAACTTGCCAGATGGAGATTTTTATGGGGTGTGTGTGGTAAGCCGTGGTTCCTATAGCCATTTAGTTCTGTTCTTTGCTACCAAGATTCACTACTTACTGTAACTAACCGAATTTTTCTCGTATCGAACACTAAATTCTCGCACCCAAGGTGAGGGCACTAGCCCACTACACAAAGTGTGAGGGCAGTCTGGTCTAAGCTAGGGTTTTATTGCGTTTTCATGTCAAAAGCCTGCACTCACTGGTATTCAGCGAATCCTCTGCAGATCGAAGTTTTCTCCCATAACTTCTAATAAGAGGAATTCTTCTTCTTTGAGGGGTTACAACTACAAAGAATCAGGTCTTTCTTTATAAAGCCATTGGGCTGAGCTTGCGACTTTGATACATTACTTTTGGAGAGGCTCAACTCATTCTTAATAGCCTAGAATAGTCGCATCCTTGATAGGTAGAAATGGTAGAGTGGATTTATTCGGACACTTACAGTCCATTTGTGAGAAAAAGCAACTGATTTTGATGGAGAACTGACTGACATTAATCTCATGATGGACAAAATGAAAAAACTGAATGGCGACAAATTAGTCAACTGCAATAATACAAATTGCTTTTCTTAATAACGAACGTAGAGAAGACCCCTCAAATGGAGCAAACGGCAAGAAATCTTCTCTCAGAATATAACATCACTCAGGCATTAGATACTCACTACTTTTTTTCAACAAGAATTCAGTTCATTGATGTTTTCGGGTTGAGACCTGCCAATGGTTTGGCATATACTGACATTTCCGCCCATATTAGAATAGGTTTCAACCAGCCGAACCTAGAGTTTTTCACGACAATGGCCGCGAAAGCCTTAAAGATCACAAGAATATATTTTTTTCTTGTATTTTAGTTAATCTTTATTCATGTTAAAGAATTAATTTTAAGTTAGCTTAATTTCAGAGCAGAAAAATAAATGAATTAAAAACTACTCCAACATACCAGATTAGGGAAACTAATAAAAAAAAAAAAAAAAACTGCATTTGAAATGAGGGGTTAAATTACATTAAAATGATTGTTGTAATTTGTTTTAATTAACGGAGCATTAGATGTAAAATGGATTTATATTAATTATTAATTACTTTTATTATGTTAATTTAAAGATTTAGTTGTGAGTGTTCTGCATAAAATAAAAAAAATACATATAAAAAATCCTCCTTGTGGCAGGATTCAAGAAAGATATATTATCTACAAACTTCTGAATACAAATTAAATAACAAGTCTGTGCAACTTTTTATTCTTTGCTCATTCATTTATATTCTTTGCTCATTTGTTATGAACAATTTAATATAATAATAATAATTTACTTATTCATCAATGAGATAAAAGCAAACAATACATAGAAATAGATGTTATTATTTAAAGTAGTTTACGAGTAGTAAGTAGATTGGCTGTGACATATTGTGACATATACTCACTAGATAATACCTATTGAAAGGTACTGATTGACAGTCAGACTGACTGACCTGGGACTGCTGGGGTTGTTGTTGTCCAAGTGTTGTACCTTGCTGTTGTTGTTGCTGTTGTTGTTGTTGCATTACTGTAGATTGTGCCATCTGTTGATTCTGTGCAAGAAGATTTGGCTGTGGCATTACTACAGCTACATTTTGTTGTCCCATTAAACCTGGAACGAAAGAAGGAGAATATTGTTTTGAAAAGGTGAAAAATAAGTCAAGTAACGTACGTATAATGGGTATGAGAAGGAGAGAAATTGGGTTAGATAGATAAATAAACTGGAAATAAAGCTGAACACTGTATGATATTTAAAGGTAACACAAACTGCCTGGACTTTACACGTAATATATAAAATGGTAGTGAGAGATTTCGGGTGAGTAAAGAGAAAGGATGTTGATGCGTTGTGACTGCTCTCTGAACTGCTGCAAGACTAGCTGCATTTAAACTGCTCCCACTCTAAGTGGCCTAAACTAGAGAGTGAGACTGTCAATTTGTGTGCCTCTCTCTCTGTTCTAGATCCCTTTCATCGGATTCTATTACAAATAGCCAAGTTAGAAGATGTTTCTTTAGATCTTTAGACGGTCTTTGTTTACCAATATTAAACTTCTGACGCTTTTATCTTTAATCACAGCACCTAAAATTGTTGTCCTACTAATCTATTTACATAACTTAAACATGTACTGGGTGGTCACAAAAATTTTTTTGCATGAAAATGGCGTTGACCTTAGAAATCTATACGCATTTTAAAAAATCTAATTATTTTTGTATCATGTGTAATAGAAAGGAAAATGAAGACATACTACAATTTCCACGGTAAATGTTCTATTCTTTCCAAATTTAGAGTTAATATTTAATTCCAAAAAAAAAAAAAAAAATTCTATCTAATGAAGAGACCACAAAATATATTAATGGCAAAAACTAGCTAAATTTAATAAATTACACTAATACCGCTTAATACTAATTTAAAAGAATTTAATGAATAATAAGCACAAATTAGTTTTCATACTTTATCATTATTAAATTTTTTATTTACTATCTGACGGTCACAGACCAAGATTAGAATTTTTATATAAGTTTCATTTCTATTTACTCTCAAATTTTCTTTTTTAGAAAAGTTCTATTTTTTTATTATGTTCTTTTAAAGCGAAAAGAATTGAATGTAATTATTTAATAAATAAAGATGGTTTTCTTCTCTTCTCTTCTATTCCTAACATAGATATTTTAAGGAATAGTCTATTGTCAAAATCTTACGGTTCTAAGTAACTACACTTCGCTGTAACAGTTTTCTACAGATGTTTTACTATTTATTGATCGTTATATATGTAAATATTTAGTCGTTTCCTACTAAATACTCTTAATCTTTGTAGTATCATTTATATACCAGTTTATGGCATATTTAGCATAAAGCTAAGACCATAAATGATATTTTATTTCTTAAAATGGTATTCAAATCGTCAGGCCTTAAAATTACAATGAGAAGTTCGTAAGGCAATAAATTTCAATAAATTTTTACAGAGCTCCTGAAGAAGGGCGGCAATGGCCAGAAATTGTTTTCTTTAAAAACTCCTCTGGCCATTGCCGTACAAACTTCTCATTGATATTTTATTTCTTTTGGTTGTATTTTTTTCAAAATTAATCAATATTGCTAGGAATTAAAACTATCTTTTTTAAACCAACCTTGCGTACTGGGTGGCATAGGTTGCTGAGGTCCTCCAATACCTTGCTGGGGAGCTCCCATTACACCTTGGACTCCTTGCACACCTTGAGCACCCAACATTCTCAACTGTTGCTGTTGTTGATTGGCAGCTACTTGTTGCTGTGCTGCAGCTTGTTGGCTCTGCTGTTGTACTGCTTGTTGTTGAGTTTGCTGTTGTTGTACAGTCTGCTGTTGGGTTAAAGTAGATGTTACCGGATTTAATCCTGCAGTATCTGACAAACAAAACAGAGAGAGATAAATATATTATTTATAAAATAACATTCTATATCTATTTTTTTATTTTCCCAAAATTATAGTTTCAAATAATGAACCACAATTATACTTTTCAATTTACTCTAAGTGTCTTGGTATAAATCATATAAAATTTACACCTTATTACTCAAAAGTAAATGGATTGGCAGAACATGACTTTCACTTGCTGAATTTAATTCAAATCTAATACGACAAATTTTCTTGAAATTTTGAAATGTTTACTAACGTTTAGATGGAATTGGATTATAAAATTAGTGGGGATTATACTTGTTTACTTGAATGCGTCCTCTGCCAAGTTTTATAATGGCAGTTTAAATTGAAATCTAATATACAGGTACCCTAACGTCAGTTTTTAGGCAAAATGTTTTAAACCTAGTTATAGTTTTATCTGTCTATCTTTTTCTATCTCTCTCTCACATACATACATACATACATACACACACACACAACACACACACTTGTACAAACCATTCGCTAAAAACATGTTTTTTTTTTTACTAGGAGACCTCCAAACACGTATTTCCGGTGAAAACATAATTTTAAAAATGGATGTAAAAGGAAGCTAAAAACTAGACCATAATTAGGTCAAGCCGGATTAAATGTGCGTAGCTTTGGAGAAGAAGAGCCAATATGAGAGAAATGGATGCAAATAGGAAGATTTCCGGAAAAGTCAGATCCAAAGAAATGAACAGAACTCCATTGTAGTTAGTAGAAGGGGAAAATAAACCCGTAGAAAACATTAAGATCAGATTAGGAAATTTATATCGGCAGAAAAGTTTTATATAATTTGATACCAAATCGTGATCAATATGATGAAAAATATAAATTGTAAGTAATCATATGTTTAGGAATTAAAATAAGACAATAGAATGGTAACAGCTAGTTTTTTAAGACAATTTAATAAAAGAGTTTCCAATTTATTTTTGTGTAACATATATGTTGTCTTACACATACAACCAAACAGAGTTATAGTTTATACAAACGGTTAAATAAAAGAAATTATTTTCGTCTTTTTGACAAGATCTATTTATATAAAGAACAAAGAAATATGAACAAATTCATTAATTTGTAAAGGTATTTTTTTTTAACATAAATACACAGTTCGCACATCCACCCACAGTGAATAATTAATCCAAAACACTACTCAAAAACATTACACTAATACCCATATGTTATTATAATTTTTTTACCGTATGATTTTTATTTAATTTAATTATTGATTACATATATTTATATACTACTACTACTACTTCCGGTTAATGAATTTTGCTAGAAACCTTTTTGGTGTTTTTTAGTCATAGGAATATCAAGTTTGAGTTTTCCACGAATCGATTCTTCGTTTTTTGAAATATTTGTTTACGAGGCTCAATACATATATGTACATATTCTATAGAACATTCAAATTCGAAAATCTGCTATGATCCATTTACGCATATAGAAAGAAAAATGTTACTATTAAATTGAGGTGGTATCGCAGTTGGTGGCCGGTTAAGTTGTTCTATAAGTGCAGATCCTGGTCCCGCATACCGTGGTCCTTGGGGTGGCATCATAGGCCAACGAGATGTAGCTCCTGGTCTTACATTATATGCTGGAGGGAAACCCCGACCTGCTCCAGGAGCTGGAGGAGGACCTGCCGCTCCAACAACACCAGCTCCTGCAGGACCAGTCTGTAAAATATAATTTGTATTTCAAAATTCTGATTTTAATACAAAGAAAAACAAAATAGAGTACTATCATGACAAAAAACCTGCATAATCGTTGGCTGAGTCTGTACAACAGGTTGGACAGGCTGGGAAGCAGGTCCACCAGAAGCCATAGGACTACCATGCGATGGTAATGGTGATGATAAAGATGCCACATTGATATTATGTGCAGCAGTAGCTGCGCTGGCTGCAGCCGTTCCAGCGCCACCTGTTGGACTTATTGGTCTTTCTTTGAGGCTGTTGAACGTGAAATAAGTTACATTAATTCTTAAAATAAGAAGAAAATATACAAATAAAAAAAAGAGAAAAATTAATTGTTAAAGCAAATTCACCTGAATCCTTTAAGCAAAACTAGATGTCTAGGATCTTTGGCATAATTCTTGTTCTGTGATGCAGTTAAATCTCCTCCAGCTTTTTCAAAGAGTTTAAACATAGCAGGTATCTTTCTTGGAGATAGTATTGAAAGATGAACATTTCTCTAAAGAAAAGAAGTGACTTTGTGCAAAACAAAAAAAAAACAATCTGGTGTAAAACACTCACATAACTTTCTCTTACAGGAAGCCTCAACATTCTAGTAGATAAGTTTTTTGCAAACTTGGAACTTAAAGTTTAACTATCATAAACATCACACCGTGGTTGAACAGTACACACTGTATTGAAATGTCAATTTAGACATAAGGCTAACATCGGAAGCTCTTCCAGAATCTAGCTCACCCCTCTGAAATCAATTTTCCGGAAAACATTTCAAATAAAAGTAATAGCTCTAAACAGTGGAATGTTATTCCAAATTGAATGAAAATCCTTGAGACTTCAGCAAATTCGCGAAAAATGAAAAAAAAAAGATTCAGAAACTTCGGCATCTGGTTAACCCGATATTCTTGATAACTTTTAGACACATATTACTATTTGTAATAAGATAAAAATGATCTAATGGTTGACTGCAATATTAGTAAACTAGAGAAAAGCGTAATGTCGCAAGCCTCCAAAATATTCAAAAAGAATTTTTCCCGGAAATCAAACAATCGTAGATCAATATTAGTGCATATACTATATAGCTTAAAGAAAAATGCGAAAACCGATTTCAGGGATTCACGAAATATTAGATACTATCTCAAAGCAGTAAGTGGAAATAATAATTTTTTTTAAACCTGATTGTGACGGGTTATTCTTTTAGTATATTTTAATACGTAAATATAACTGCATTTGCTAAGTCTGGTATAAAAACTGCATCCACAATAACAATTATTCACCATTCAGAATGAGTCATCACTAGTCTACATGTTAAAACTTGAAAATTTACCTCATTTAGAAGGCTGGCCAGTTGTTCGGCTGTGTTGCCTGTAAATGCTTGATTCTCTACAACTGGCATCATATAAGGTGGTGAATTTGAAATAAGTATACAATGTCTCTGCGGTGCTAAGCCTGGTTCTCGTCGTTGCTGAAGATCATCAAGACAAATAAGACTTGATGCAAGGCCTTCAGCAACATTGGCATGTGATTCACCACGACCCCCAACTAATCTGTTAGCAATCAATTAAACATTCCATTCTTACTCATATTTTCTTAATAGAAACTGTTATGGAAGAAAGTTTTATAAAAACTGCTCGTTAATAATAACATAATACTACTGGGTCATATCATACTGCTAAATACGATTTGAACTAATAAATTGAATGTAAACACTAATAAATCACTTACTATCTGTGTCAGTTATCATCTGCTGATCACTACACACTTTTTTCAGCATTATGAACACTTGTTGACGACCTCAAAAAATCATTGGTATCTTATAATTAAAAAATCCTGAAATGTGTTTTAACTCTTGTATAGCCTTTTCAAGATGAACTTTTTTCTTCTAAAAAATTATCTACTCTCAAAAATGGTAATCCCGTTTGGTGATAGATGGATGGATGGATGGATTAGTGTTATCAATTCTCATCTTGTTTAGTATGACTCTTGAAATCTGAGGTCGGTCGGCAGCACCATCACTAGCAGATTCGGTCCTGAACATTCGGAGATACTTGGAAACTTCTGCTGATTACATATATTTAGTGGATGGAGTATTTCTCGATTTCTCTTACAACCAGTCGACTTTTATACAACTTCACTTTCTGGTTATTTTCAAAGCAAATAGTTTTCGAGCGGAACGTGCTAAGCTGCGATCAACCTGCACTTAACAGTATCCTTCACCAGATGTCTTATTTATACGGGTAACCCATTTAAGATCCAACTCGACTGGCAGAGATATACGTTTCACTTCATAAAAATAATAATCACTGAATTCACTCCATGTGCATTATGTTTTGCTAACCCTATCAAGAATTCTAAATAAAATAAAAATGAATGACTGGGTGTTTTTAATCCTGATTCTCCAAGAAGTCTAAATTCATAAAAACTCTAATCGGATACTTCATATTATGAAACAACCCAATACACAGATGAAAATCTAACGCTAAATGAAAATATATGAAAAGCAATACATACTCTATTTTATCCAGCATCTGTAAAACCTTGTGAGGGTTGGAATATGGCCCATAAATATCAGTACTTGGACTAGGTAACCTGTCGGCTGCATGGTATACAACAATTCCATACAGTGCACTTGTGCTCTAACAAAAAGTTAATTCAAATAACAATAACCCACATAATTAAAAAAATTATAACTCATATAATAATTATATACAGATTCATAATCATCAATGTAACAATTTAAATATATCTTACATTAAATAATACTTACTTCACAAACATAATCTCTTTCTTCTAGATTTCCTTGATTAAAATATCTAAAAAAAAAAGAAAGCAGAACTAGAATATGGACAATTTATAGGAGATTTACAATAAACATTATTAAGTGTACTGACTCTAAAGTTGGTATGATGTAATTGGTTTTTATGTCATTCAAATAAGCACCATTGATTGCTGTTCCTTCAATAATAAAAATGACATCTGCTAAAGCACAAATTTCAGAGGATGCTACAACCATTTTTCCCCCTTAATTGCTATATACTCAGGAACTAATAAGAATCAAATATAACTATCATCTTCTCCAACTATAAACAAACTTCATATTAAGTTTTACATAATTAATACTAAATAACAACGTTCCTTATATTTGTAATGGTATCGGAAATTATTATTATAATTTCCCATTGTCCAATTAGATAGAAATGCACTCAAATAGTCAACTCATTCCAAAAAACTTGGAAAAAAACAAGTAAGGTTATTTAATAATTGAGATACACTTGGCTCACTTCCCGGTTGCTGTTAGTTTAGCCCCTACCATCGCTTAGTCTTACGCACTATACCCCCACCATAAGATATTTTTATTAATTCTAAGGAAGTCCTTTGCTGTTTAAGGGAAACGCATAAATAAAATTATTCTGAAATAATAATATAACATACCATATAATTGCAATTTTTTGTCTACAAGACAAAAGAAAAATATAGAATATAAAAATATTGCTCTGCAAGGCATTGACCATAAGGTGCCTAATAAAAAAAAAGGAGGGAGTATTAGCGGGAGATATAAAATATAAAAATATTCTTAAAGTCCACACGTTTTTGCTATTGAATAATCGAACAAATTGTGATTACCATTTATTAATAAGTGTTAAAGAAATTATAATTTTTTTTTAAAGAACTGTAAAGATGAGTCAATTAAAAGTATTCTTTTTCCCATAAGTGGTCATTAGAACATATATTTGATTTTTTGTTTTATATAAAACTTTACCAAGCATCTTTTAAGAGATTTAACAGAGCGATTTCTTTGTTAGTATTTAGAAATTGTTATTTAATTGATTCATAATAAAAGACCAATTTATAAGAAGAGGCTTAATTTCTCAACCATACATAAATGTTAATTTATATCCAGAAAAGGCGAAGTGATCTTCTATGCTATTCTGTTTTAAGGATATTTGTTCGAAATTTCACTAAAAAAAGTGGATGGTATCCCCTAAAGATGGCTTCAAAAAATATTAAGAATATCGTATTTAATATTGTCACCAGAAATTAATCTTAAATACTTTCGAAATTCTCTTTTATTTTTATTTCAATATTATTGCATTATAATATCGTCTTTCCTGTAAAGAGAGAGGTTTACAATTTTTTTCATACCAATTTTAACAAAATACATTTATGGGATTTGGATATTTGTTTACGGGGTTAAAATATATTAAAAATATACCAGAATCTTCTAGTAACCAACGAGTAACCAACTTGTTGCTTTTTTTGGCAAGTTTCCGCTGCTTTATGAACCACTGTTCGTTATGTTAATAGCAACTGAATACTTAAAAACACTGTAATAGGTTGAACTTAGTTTGCCTAATTATTTCTCCCATTCACCTAGACCTAGAAAGTCATGTCTAGACGAGCTGATATACACGTGCGCAATAGAGACGTTTCTCTAGCCATCACGTGGGGTGAGCAGGTGGAGTGCTGGGAGGAGGATACATATCAGTTCTCCCTAGATCTATACGGTTCCCATAACAATACGATCATAACTCCTCCACAAGTACCACTCTGCTACTGCGTAATGTTGCCTACATAACTTCACCTCATCCTCAGATTCTCAAGGGGTTTGACCTCAAATCTGTCTATCTGAATACTGTCACGCTTTGCGCAGCTATTCTAACCAGGTGAACTGCATATAGATTACAGATCTTAAGATATAACTGAATTTGCATTAAACATATACCCATTAAGGAGTTGACAGTAAACAACCAGATCTTGTGATTATTTTTCTCGTTTTTTTTTTTTTAAATTTAAAATGACATATTTAATTTTAAAAAAACAATTTTTCTTATAAAATATCCTTTATTAGATTATTTTACACATATCTTTTTGCTTTACTCATCATGGAAGCATTCTAACTAGGCAATACTGTCAAATTTAATTCAATCTAATTCCAGCTTTTAATAATATTTTTTATTAAACAATAAAGGAATACCTTTCTTCAATTGTGGTTGAAATCAGTTGTCAAATTCATTATTTACATTTCTCTTACTGCTATAAGAGGAAATAAATAATGCCATCATGTCAAATTTTTGAAATTGAGTTTTTACAGGAAATGTAACGTTTTGAAGTCCCCCTGTATCAGAAAAAATGGTTACTCTATATATGTGCACGTGCTTGTACGTGTGGTCCTATAACACAAAAATGAAAAATAGCAGGAAGCTGAATCATGGAATTTCATTTAGATTCTATTAAGGTTTTGGTCAAAATCAGTCAGTCGGATGTACCATTGTATTGATTGGATTTTTCAGTTTTGGTGATATCCTCAAAAACAGCTCCAACGATTTTTTTTAAACGTTCTTATTCAACTAATCGTATAAAGAGCTACAATGGGTATTCAGACATTTTAAGGGTTATTCTGGAAGATAGATGATGTTAGGTTTCCCTCTGCGGTGCCATTTGAATATATTATACAATTCTATTATCTACATATTAATAAGAATTTAATGTTAGGCCAAAATTCCTAGTTTGAAGAAAATCGGTATTTCTGAATTAAAATTTTAGATTATATTTCCGAGGCACACACACACACACACACACACACACACACACACACATATATATATATATATATATATATATGTATGTATAGTGAAAAACGTGTAGCACGAAACGCCTATTATGAAAAATCGGTTAACATGAAATCATACTGCGTCCCGACAGAACACTATGTAATTTCATATATTTTTTTTCTTTCAACACGAAACAAAAATCGCCTAACACGAAAAGTTTTCGCTTCTCGGACGAACAGAGTATACTTGTTTTCTGCAGCGCATCGTTACCCAGATTGTTTGGCTTATTTTGTTTTCGTTAGACCGTACTAAATAAACAATGGCTGCCACCACCGCTTTTCTTTGGGTAGTAAAAGGCACTGCCATTATCAAAACATTTCTATTTACTGGTCATTTAGTTTTCGAATTCGGTGATGCTTGTGTCGACGTCGGTGAATTGTGAGTCGAAATCAGTGAATCCCTGCCAGAGAAATGCAGAACATCATGAAAAGTATGGGCAGTTTTTTTACGTTTTTTATTAAATACATATATATAATTATCTTTGTATATAATACAATGCGTTGGACAATATATATTGTCACTACACAGTACGGCACATATATGCAGGTGTAGACTGTTAATGTACCTACAAGTGTAAATTGTAACAGCAAAACAAATGAAAGCTATTTGATGACATCGAAAATATTGGTGAGTTTTTTTGGCATGCATCTTTTTACACGAAAAAATATTTCGATCCCCTCAATTTCGTGTTAAACGTTTTTCACTATATATGTTATTTAAATTGCAGTCAGAGAAAGTCATGTAAGGGTTTCACACAAGATTTAAAATTGATAGTTGACCTGCCAAAGATTTTTTTCTTTTTATTTATAGTGCCTTTGTAGTTTTGACTCAATTGGGTATTTAAAATTGAAATCAATATGCCTTTGCATGAAATGTGCTCAAAATTAACTTATATCCGAAATTAAACACACTGGATTGGAAGTATTGTTTGGCGAAGTAAAAATTCTAAGCTACCAGTGCATCCTTAAGTCGCGAATGCAATGTCTTCATTTTTTCTTTTTAATGTCCACTAAACGAATGTTCAAATCTATTAACTAACTTCAACATACCCAACTTGCTAGGTAAATTTTACTACCTACCAAATCATTATCAATTAAGATAAAATAGTTATTCAAAATTATAGTAAATAACACTCAGACAATCCTAAGTTAATAACTAATCTGTTTTAATCATATATTTCTGTCTTGAACTGAAATATAAAAAAAAAAAATCCAAGCGTTCCATTCTTCATCTGAAAGTGCTCATTAATTATTTACCTACTTTTATTCGCTAATACGCTTTTAATGACGAGCGAGGAACTTTGCTATAGGATACGTACAGATTTTGCTCCATTGATACCTTTTTTTTTTTGTTAATTGACAAACTCTTTTATTTCGTAAACTATGCCGACATGCGCGTGAACTGTACTGAGATTTATTTCCTATCCATATATTGATAAAATGTATGCATGTGTTTATAATATATTTATTATGTCAAATTAAAATATATAGCCATTTTCAAAAGGTCATTGCTTTTTTGTTCATATAATATATTTACTAATAAATGCAATGAACATCAAAAACGCATTATTAGGCACCAGTTTTAATTATATGATGTAATAGTTTTAGCAATAATAAAGGAAGTATCCTTTATTATGAGTGTTGTAAATAATGAATATATTCATCTAGATAGTGTAGATAACCTTTGACATACCTTTCGCTTTTGGAAAGTTGTCCCTCTTCGAAAAATATTTCTACATATTTATTCGAATCTACATATACGTAATTGTTAATATGTCTGAATTTGTGGGAAACTAAAAAAATATTATGATTAGAACTTTTAATTCCTCCCAGTATTCAACTTTTCAACCTTCAGACGTTTTAGAAAATTCCAAAAAAGTCAAAAACCTGTTCTATAAAGTCGTACTTGCGGTTACTCGTTTTTTTTTTTTCAAATTTGGAACACTAGCAATGCTATTAATGTATATTAATTTGTATAGATACATAAATATTATATAGATATTATGCAAATTTATTGAAGTGGTAATTTAAAGGGAAGCTTAACTCATTTTATTTACATTTCATACCGCTAGATAGCATAAATATCGATTAATAGGTACGTTTAGTGTTTACTATATTATATGTATTTGTGTTTTTCAGACAAGAATTCTGTTTATACATTTCTTTTTCACAGCCAATAAAAAAGTGGGGGATTTCTTTATCTTCTAAAAATCATGAATGCTGAGATATTATTTTATTTAAAAAAAACATATTCTTCAACTATTAATCGACATAGAATATAAGAAATAGAAATTATTACTAAAAATTTTAAATAAAATTATCCATCTCTAAAGAAAATAAAATCCAAGGTAAAAAAAACTGCTCATCCGCTCATTTATGTCTAAAATTTGGCTTGAATCGATCTTAAGCTATGTACATACGGGATAGAAAACTAGCTTATAGTTTTTACAGTAGATATAGTAAACTAGCATATATGTTCACATGAGTTCTAGTTATAGTTATACAGAAATAAAGTTAAAAGTTATACAACTATAGCTATAAAGAAATATTACTATACAGGTGAGCCACATGGGGAAGAATCAAAACTAGACGTATCGTGTATTTGTCGGGTTGCTATAGTTGAATATTGAGCGTATATCAATTTTTGGTTGAAATGTTAAAATAAAAGATTGCCGCTTGTCATGTCGTTATTATAAACCATAAAAGAATGAAGGTAAGAAGAAAGAAAAGGTCTTTTTGGATAAAACAATAGTTTATGCTTTGTGATCAATTTAATAATATGAAGAAAATTTGTTTTACGAAGTTCGTATAGAGGATGAAAATTGTTATCGCAATTTTGTTCGAATGAATTCTCAGGACTTTCGACTATTTATTGGAAAAAGTTGAGTCGCTAATTCAAAAACGCGACACGAATATGAGAGAGCTGTATCTCCAACGACAAAGCTTGCTATAATATTACGATATCTAGCTACAGGCTAAACAATTAATCAGGGACCAAGTCTCATCCCCGCGACCTAACTTCCTTCTTTTTTTTTCATTTTTTGACATTTTATTTTTTGTATTTATAAATTAATTTGCATTCAATGTATTAATATGTTACAATATATAATTTACAATTGTTCTATAAAAATAAAAGCAAAATAGAATAATAAATTTTGATATTTATAACCTTCACTTTTATAGTTTAAACCAGTGCATAAATAACCTCCACTAGTTTACGTACTTGCCGCGAGGGAAAAAGAACGTAGAAAAACCGCCAGAGCCAGAGCTATCAATTATATCCACTATCCATTCTTGTTGGTATAGCTCCAAGTTTTCGTGTAGTCTATGATGAGGGTGTTCCCACGGATAGTTTTCTATTATACTTTAGCTTAACACATTGTTTAACTGAAATTGCACATATTCCAAGTTAAAAAAAAAAAAAAAATGTTGGAACCGTTTGTGAAAAAAATCACAAAAACCTGAAAAACCATTCAGTAAAATAGCACTTCCGGTTGATGGATTTTTGTCCGAAATCTTCGTGTCCAATGCGGTGTTAGTATACCTAAAAGGAATACCAAGTTTAAGCTCACTGAAACTTTTCGTCTTTGACATAATCTTTTCACACATATCCACATACAAACACAGACCATTTCCTATAGGAGAAAATCACAAGAACTTAGGTTTTTGAGGACTCAGGAGACCTCAGATCGTGTATTTCCGGTGAAAACTCAATTTCGAAAATCTGGCACGATCGTATTACTTCCTCTTACTATTTATTATTAGTAAGAGACTTATCAATTTATTCAAAATAGAAATTTAGGGATTAAATATCTAGAAAGATAAGAAAAGAAAATATAATGTGAAATACACGGCTTTCTCTTACTGCAATTTACATAATGGTAATGGAAAAAAAATCTGGTGTGAAACACTCACACAACTTTCTCTTACTCCAGTTCTCAAAATGATAATTGACAAATTTTATAGTTTGTGTACCAAATTTAATGAAATTCGTCGAAAACTGAAAAAACTGTTCAGTAAAAGCGCACTTCCGTTTACTAATTTTCTTGAAACTCGGAATTTCAGCCATCTATTTATTTCTAACTAATTATGTTTGGATGATAGAATTGTATAATGAACTAGGATAGCACTTTGATGAAAATCTAACCCCTCCTCCCCTAAAAGTGCTCTTAAAAGAAATTTCCCAGAGAAATGTTTTAGATAAAAGTTGTAGATCTTTGCATGTTTAGTTTATATACAAAGTTTCAAAAAAAATCGTCGGAGCCATTTTTGAGAAAATCGTGAAAAAGTGAAAAAATCATTTAGTAAAGTGTTAAAACAAACGCACTTCCGGTTATCCGATTTTTTTCAAACTCGGAACTTCAACAACATATGTATAATTCTAATTAACATTATTTAGATGACAGAATTGTCTAATAACTGAAATAGCATTTTAGATGGAAACCTAACCCCACCCTTCCCCCAAAAGTGCCCTTCAGTGCATTTTTCCGAAGAAATGTTTCAAACAAAAGTTGTAGCTCTTTGTATGTGTGGTTGATGTTTCCAGTTTAAAGAAAATCGTCGGAGCCATTTTTGAGAAAATCGCAAAAAAATAAAAATCCAACTAGTAAAGTGGTACTTCCGGTTGAGGAATTTTGACAGATAACGTAGTGTCAGATCCCATGGTGATACCCAAACGGAATATCAAGTTTCAACTTTCTACGATTTTTTGTTTTTGAGCTATGCTGTTTACATACATACACACACACAGACCATTTACTAAAAACCACTTTTTTGGACTCAGGGGACCTCAAAACGGATATTTCCGGTGAAAACTCGATATCGAAAATTTGACACGATTACAATATTTCCTCTTACTAGGAGTAAGCTCAAACTTGGTAAATAAATGTCATAATTGCAGTTTAGAAGAAGCTTAATATCGTAAAAGATCTTGGAAACTTTTTTTAGAAGAAAACATACCCCCCCCCCCCTTACCCCAAAGCCGCCTTAAATTATTTTTTCCCGGAAGGAATGATATTGCAACGATAGTTGTGTAGTTGATATAACAAGTTCAAAAAAAAAATAAATAAATAAATAAAAAAAAATCGCTGTAACCGTTTTCAAGAAAATCGCAAAAAAAAAATTTTCATTAAAATTCCACTTCCGCTTGATGGATATTAACTAAACACCTTCGTGTCAGAGATGCTGTGGTGGAATCTAAACGAATCAAACGAAGTTTGAGATTTTTTCCTGCGTTTTCATTTTTTGCGATATTTTGTGTAGACACAATTAAAAACACTTTTTCGCAAGATTTCAAATATTAATGTTGTTTTGTTCTAGGTGCAATCTTCTGGACTATTACAATCAAGTAATATCGGCACAACTGCTAAACAACTCCTACCGCTGCTATGTTCATATTTAGGCAGGTAAACTTAGAGGCAGTTTAAATACTTTTTTTTATCAATTTTATCATTGAATTAACTTGTGAGTGTTATATGAGTAATAATGGTGTATAAAAAAAAAAACAAATGAGCGTTTTTTAATAAGAAATCAATTTTATTTTTATTTATTTTTTATGAATTTTTTTATTTATTAATGTTTTAATGTTCGTTACGACCGCTGTATATTTGATGTTGTAAAATGGATGTTGAGGTTCGATGACAAAAAAAAAAAAAAATCTCTTTTTTAAAATTTTCACCGACGTTTTGGCAAATTTATTGCCTTCATCAATGTCTGTACGTACACAAAGGTTACAAAGCAAATAAACAATACACAAAAATATAAAAACTAAAAATATAAAACTAAATATTCAAAAAAAACTAAATAAATTAAAAAATTTGATTATTTTTTTTTTATAATTAATTTTTATATAATTTTATATTTTTATAATGTTTTATAATGATTTAATAATTATATTTATTTATATTGTAACGTTTTCCCCACTGAACTAGCTACTGCAACTAGTTTCTAATTGGGTTCGTTTAGATAAAACACTCCCAAGAACTAAAAAAAACACAATAAATTACAAATAAAGCACTTTAATAATAATTAATACACAGTTTTAACCAACAAAAGTTCATTTTATTCACTTTTTATTTACTATTAACAAACGCACACCCTTTACTATTAACAAACGCACACCCTGTCTGTAACAAGATTCTCTCTACTCGAGCTGTTGTTCTACTATTTATACCGGTGGAGAAGTATCTGGAAGTTTCTAGAACATTCTGGAAAGAGCTAGAGCGCGCCGCTAACGCTTCCTAGCGGTCACTAGAAGAACTTGAGGTACCTGCTTTCTCTCCTAGCTGGCACCAGTGGCTGCGTCACAATATTTTATAATTATTTTTTATAATATTTTTTAATTATTTTTATATAATAATTATGTGTCGAAGTTTATAGAGGATTAGGAGTGCGGTAGGGAAAACCGTGTCTAATTGTATATGTTGTTTAGCAAAATTAATGTTCAAAATATAGCCAATCGTGATTGGCTGTTTTTAGCCAACTTTCTGCCAGCTGTTGGATCTGTCGGTGATACCATTGCTCAGGTTTGGAATGAAAAAACTCCTGCAATCGTTTCAACTTCGGTGAAGTTATTACATTTGCTTCCGCAAAAAAAGTGTGCTGCGGACTGAAACAGATGGTAGTCTGATGGAGCTAAGTCCGCGCCATAGGGTTGATGCAAAAGAGAAGTTCTATGCAATCAAATCTTCAATTTTTTTTCTTTAGTCTTAAAAGAGGTGTATATGGCCGAGCGATTTCTTGCTGAAAGAAAACTTGTATGCGATTGACCAGAGCTGGATAATGCTAAGCCATTTTCGATTACATTCTATATAGTTTTGGCAGTAAAGGTCAGAATTTATGGAAAATCCATTGGGAACGAAATTGTGATGAATTACTTCCTTCATAGTTCCAGGAAACGCTCAACTCAAATTGCCCTTTTGCATCAACTAGAAATGTCATTTGATCTCGATCCAACTATGTCCATCTGTCTTAGGATTTCGCCAGTAAATCCACTTCTCATCACATTTTAGGATGTGAATTTGCTAATATCACCAAGATCTGCACGAGCAACGGCTCCAGATGGGCTCTCACCCAGACCCTTTGCGCTCATCGCCGCGACCCTCTTACTCATCATGACATAATATTTGTATGAAATATGCTATAAATTAACTATATAATTTAAAAAAAAACTTGATATATCAACTATAAATACTAAGATTTACGATTTTTACTTAAAACATTTCTCTGGGAAAATTCATTTAAGAGCACTTTTGGGGGGAGGGTTGGGGTTAGATTATTCCTCAAAAGTGCTTTTCCAGTTTTCTGTACAATTCTATCATCTAAATAATATTAGTTGGAATAATTGCAGAAGAACACGACGTGCGGTCAATAAAAATACACTTTTTTTAAAATTATCCGATGTTTTGAAAAATTTATTGTCTAAAAGGGATTATACAGAATTTTTATTCAACACACTAAACAAAACTTGTTAGAAAGAGTTGCTTATGTACTGAACATGTACCCCCCCCACAAAAAAATTTTTTATTTGGATGATGAAACGTAGGATAACTTTAACAAAGTGTATTTTTATTGACTGCTTCTCGAGATCTCCTGCAATTGTAATATAACGGTTGAGATTCATTATTATCATTAGTTCAAATTAAATATGTTGTTGAAATTCCGGCTTTGAAAAAA
>JAAEAF010013491.1:0-28272 GCA_011037195.1 Triatoma infestans | reverse complement strand
AAATTCTTGTTGTTATTATTACTTGGACATCGCGAAATCACTGTTTTAGTTACAAAAAGGAAAAAATTCCAAAGAATGTTCAACATAAATCTATGTAAACATGAAAATGTTTGAAACATGAAAATATCAATTAATAAAAAAACTCACTTAATTGAAAGTAAATACATAAATAAATAAATAAATATGAGTGTAATATCCTCGAATAAATGGGACATCTGTAAATAGATAAATATATGTATACATATTAGTCATGCTAGCTTCCTTTCACCCCCGGCAGAGTTCACGATTGTATTTTGTTAATGCTAGTCTTAAAATAAATTTCAGTGAACTAGGGTATATAGATAGTATATATTTATATATAGACAGTAGTAAATATTGTGAACATGTTTTAGGACTAATTAAACAGAGTTAAGTGACTAGGAGATATATACAAAATATATTAAGGACGCAGTGGAAAAATTTGTCCTATTTTTAAATGTTACTAAATTTACCACAATCATAGGCCTTCTGTATAATTTGTTAGACAAAGTTTTTCTTTTATGGTAATTAAGTTGATAAAAGGTGAAATATATGGATACATTTTTCTTACTTAATATTTTTTGATAATGCCATTGGTTACTTACTGCAAGATATATTATTTATTTTCTCAAGGCTCCTTTTTCTACAGATTAACAAATTAAATATATACTGGAATGTTCAATAATTACAGGAAAGAACAGTTCAGCAAAATACCGTGACATAATGAAAGCTGGACTGTGAGAAGAAAAACTGCTGAAATTGTTAACATCGCTGTCCCAACTATCAATGGATGAAAAATCTGCAGAAGGTACCGGTGCAGAAATTAATAATTAAATGTAATAAATAAAAAATAAAAACATTAATTAATATTTTTTGTGTGAATAGAATTTATAAAAATTTTATGCTGGGGATATTTTTATAGTGACAAACAATAAATCCATATAAATCGTCGTCATGGTCTAGTATTGTCATGAGAAAATATATATTTTATTTGGTTTTATATATATAGATAGATATTTATCTATATATCTTACCACGTTAGACTGGGTGGATAAAGCAAGCAAAGAGATCTAGCGAACAATATAATATGATATATGATGTATTTGAGAAGTAATACATGAGATAAGGTGTGTTACATATACACTAGATAGGTAGGTATATGGAGTTCGCGGGTCTACTGCGGGGCCCTACCTTTCCCTTACCCCAACATTTTCACCAACATAACCATTTACAATTCCACCATTCCGTCGCATACATATATAGATATATACACTTACTATACTTGCGTTAGTAAATGTTCAAGCAAGTGGAGAGGAGAATGTTTTCTGGGTAGTTGTGTGATTCTAGTAATTTCCCCGGGGTCTACTGTCCCATGAAGATACCTCTGTGCTACTATTATCCGCTAGTAGTACAGGCTGTATGGACCAAAGAACCAGCCACTAGGCTCGCGTATACATATATATATATATATAAACTCAAAATCAAGAAAAAGGGTGACAAGGAGAGTGACAAATCTTTCTATTTGTCCATCGCTAGAAATTGTTTTCTTTTTTGTAACAGATTTCATTCTTCTGAAGTCAGACTGGATACTTTTATTTTGTACTTATGGTTTCCAATAAAACCTCTTTAAGATGCATTTCTCCTATTTACTTTCTCCATTATATTAACAATCTCACAATCTCCGTTTTGCCATTGTGGCCTTGTTTTTTTACTTTCTCTTACGTTTTGCAGATCTTGCAATTTCCGAAATTAAATTTTCAGCAAATGGTGTCTCTCTCTATCTATCTAACAAAATGTCTAAAACTATGAATCAACTAAATTACAATAAGAACATTCTGCCTATTACACTAAGAATACAATTGATTATCACACTGCATCTTGGATTACTACTGTTCGTTAGTTTATAATGATTTTACAGTTTAAAATTGAACTTAAAATTGCAAAGATCAATGAATTCTTTCATTTTATAAACCTTATAAACAAAGAGACCAAATTCGCGAGTGAATCACTATTCAAAACCATATTCCCACGATAACAATAAAAAAAAAAACGCAATAAGCAATACACAATTCACCTCGCCTGAACCATTTGTTTTAAAAAACAAATACATTTAGTTTTAAATCTGTTAGTTTTTAAGTCTATACATACTAAACATAACTGCCTTTAAGTTTGTACGTATGTGAACAAATGTATGTAAGTTGAGAAAATAAAATGTTAATGCGGAATGTTCGTTACATTAAGGTTGGATAACGCACTCGTATAATTTTTCAATGATATATTTATAAAAGTCTGTACTTAGGCTCGTTTAGACTTGTTATATTTAGGCCTGTTCCATAAGAGCCATACGGACAAGTCCCAATGATTAAGCCAACATTTGGCATACGCAGACGATGTCGCTTTGACAGGGAGAACCAAGCAACGCTGGCGGGTTCTTTCCAAGAATTTGAATCGGCCTCGAAGAAACTGGGCCTAAAAATAAATCAGGCAAAGACGAAGTTTATAGTGTGTGTTCGAAGAAACCTGGGTAGTTATGAAGCGCCTATATGCGCACCTTACAAGTTTGAGAGGGTGTCATCTTTCAAATATCTGGGGGCCGTTTTAACTAAAAGTAATGAAATGAGTGCAGAAATAAAAGGTAGGTGTTTCCAGGCACATGCAGAAGGTGTTAAGTTTTCGAGAACTATCGAGGGAGGCAAAGTTGATCGTCTACAAAAGTATATTGAGGCCAGTGGTTGCGTATGCCAGCGAGACGTTGGTGTTAACAAAGGAGGACGAAAGACTGCTTAATGCTTGGGAGTGGAAGATTCTAAGGAAAATCTTTGGCCCAGTGAAAGAAGGAGAAAGGTACAGGATTAGGAAGAATAGTGAAATAAGAGCGCTGTACCAGGAGCAAGATTTAGTAGGATGGATTAAGAGGGGAAGATTGAGATGGCTAGGGCATATAATAAGAATGGAAGATTCCCCAGGAAAATAAGGAATAGGCACCCAGGAGGGGGCGAGAAAAAGAGGAAGGCCGAGGATTAGATGGCTGGATGATGTAGAGGAGGACATCAGAAGTCTGCGAGTAAGGACATGGAGAAGGATTGCTTTGGTAAGACAGGAGTGGGAGATGTGATAGAGGAGGCCAAGGTCCTTCGTGGACCGTAGAGCCAAAGGAGGGAGAGAGAGAGATTTAGGCCTGTAAAGAACCCATATTTAAGTATACATAAATGCATGCGTGGATGGTGTGTGTGTGTGTGTGAATTATGAAAGGTGAAATGTGGAATGGATTACATGATTTTCAAATAAATTGCTTGTAGAGATTAATGTTCAACAACATATTTATTTATCTATACTATCTTGTGATCATCTAGCTCGCATTTATCATTTCTTGTCGGTGACTATTTCACGGTAGCCCACGGCTGTCACCGTGTTCTTTCGCTCTGTTATAAATAAATAAATAAAATAGGAGGATAGGAGAGGAATTAATTAGGATAGTAAATCACCTTCAAAAAACGTGGATTAAGTTACACATCTCCACTTGTTGGAAGTTTCCATTTTAAAACGAACAATGTGCCCCTTTAAAGACCGAAACATGTGTTTTCTCATTCAGATACCAACACCCCACTTAACCTAGTTAGGGCTTACGTAAACAAAAAAATTTTTAAAAACCAGTGTATCAACTAAATTTGCTCTGTCCAAATCTATGTTATCACACTGTTTGACAGAAAACATCCTGATAATGGTCGAACGCCCGAAACCGGTTGATGACCACAAAAAGAAGCAGGATATCACGGAAAATATCTCTGATCCTCATTTTATCTTTCTTATAACTGTTTGAATGTTAAGTATAGAAGAAAGTACATTCTTGGTAAAGTTTCTGTTTATACTTTTTAAAAAAAAATCAATGTCCCGAATATTTATTTAATTTGATCATTTAGTAAGGGCCCAATTAGATTTAAAAAATACCAGAGCTGTTAATATTAAATTTTATATATCACCATACTGAACAGTTACTTACCAAAATTCATTTCTTGTGCGCTCTACTCTTTTCCGCGAACTCTTTACCTCCGAATTTAATTCATAAAAGTACAATAGTTTCATTCAAAAAATGCAATATGCGATTACTTAATGCGGTCCTTCATAGATGACGCTACTAATTAAAGAGTTTATTTACTAATTGTTAATTTATTGTATTTCAATGCTGTATGCGGGGTGTCACAAGGTACATAGAAACTAAGATAGCTAGAAAAAAAACTAAAAAATACGTGTCCCTGTAATTTTCTGTTGGAAAACCAAATTTAATTTGCAAATTTGTTTTTGTGCTTCCAGAAACGAGATACAGGCACCAACTTCATTTTTTCAAATGGGGAGGTGTGGTTTTTATTTAAGAAATAGATTCCTCTATTTTTTTGTAAGAACGGTTTTTTTCTTTGAGCGATATTTTACAAGTTATGAATGAAAACATGATGCCTATAAGAAATTTCAAAATGATATTATAACTTTTTTTTTTATTGAATAAGAAGAAAAGTACTATTTTATTATAAATTTTATTCCTCATTAATTACAGATCTTGCTCGAACTGGCCCCCACCATTAGAGATGCGCATACACATGCTTTTTCCTGCCAATTGTACCTTACGACCAAAGAAATACATCTCTATCGCTTCTGGAAGCACCAAAACAATTTTTGCAAATTAAATTTGGTTTTCTAACAAAAAACTACGAGGGACACGTATTTTTTAGTTTTTTTTCTAGCTATCTTAGTTTCCGAGAAAAAGTCTTTATCCATATACCTTGGGGACACCCTGTATACAGAGCTTATTGTAATGAATTTTGTAATTTATGTTAATTATTGTTTGCCGTCTTTAAAGTATGTTGTCCCAGGACAAAATAAAAGTTTCTTTCTTTATTTCTTTCTCTCGCTCTCTCTCACTGTTAGAGAGACATATGTATGTATGTATGTCTGTATAAACAGAATATTTCAAAAAAAAAAAAAATGAAAAATCATATGTAACTCAAATTTGATATTTCTTTTAGATTACCGCATCTGATAACACGAAAGTTTTGGGGCAGAATACATTAATCGGAAGTGTGACTTTAGGAAGTGTGTGACTTTACTGAATATTTTTCTTTTTCAATTATTTTTTTTTTTTTAGTTTTTCAGTTTTATTAGACGATTCTGTGATCTAAGTAATAA
Organism: Triatoma infestans; assembly: GCA_011037195.1. Classification (NCBI taxonomy): domain Eukaryota; kingdom Metazoa; phylum Arthropoda; class Insecta; order Hemiptera; family Reduviidae; genus Triatoma; species Triatoma infestans. The sequence goes on along the minus strand of JAAEAF010013491.1, from coordinate 23,076 downwards.
TAATCTAATATTAAATACGTTGACAAAACTTCTGGTTTAAAGGAAATCCGTTGATCGAAAGTGAGTTTTTACTGATTGGTTTTTCAGTTTTTATTGCAATTTTCCCCATAAAAATTGCATGGATTTACATTTATAGTATACTTACTATAATGGGAAGATAGTGGTATAATAGTAATGGAAGGAAATTAAATAATTTAAGGTTTGCTGACGACGTTATTTTGTTTGCCACATCTGTAGAAGAACTGTCAAGTATGATACAAGATCTAATGATACATTCCTCTGTAAGCTGGGCTGAATATCAATGTTAAAAAGACCAACCTTATGACCAATAGTGTTGAAAGTATTATTACATTGAATGATGAAAAAATTGAATGGGTAACGGAAGCAGTGTATTTGGGGCAAACCTTATCATTAAAAAAAAAAAAAGGACCACGCAAGAAATAAACAGAAGAATCAAATTGTAAAAGTTGTTGGCCGTTAGAAATGATCTGATGTATCTCTTAGGTTGGCTGATCGGCCGGGGGGGTACCATAAGAAAAACACTAAAAAAATTTTTTTAAAGTGTTTTTTATTAATGGCCCGACGTTTCGACAAACATTGTTTTCTTCTTCAGGGGCTATCTATAAAGAAAAAATATACATAAGCTAGCATTAACAGAACAAAAGCAAAAACAGAAAATATGGCAATAGAACAATAATAAAAAAAAACAAAAATGGTAATGGAAAACTAAAAAAAAAACAAATTACAAAGGTAAATACAGATACTAGTATAGAAAAATTATGGAAATATTACAGACCTTAGAATCGGGAAATTTTGTATGCTCTGTTAATTACTACATGTTCAATTATGACTGTGGTCTATGAGTGTACTACCAGTGAAAGGTTGAGAAAGGAAAACCGGTGAAAGTAGAGGTGGGGGGGTGAAGTACCGTTAGGTATTGTTGGAGTGAAAGGACTAAGAAGCAGGACAAATATAATAAACAAGTATATTTTTATTATATATATATATGTAATTTTTAATTAAATTTTTTAATAAATAAGGATTTTAAGTTAATTGGAATATGGATCGGATTAATGGGAATAGTTTGATAAATAGGAGGAAAAGGGCAATTAGCAGGGGAAAATATGTAGGGTGAAGGCGATAAGGGCTGGGTGGATGGAACTATGTCTACTTAATGGAGTGGAGGATGTTGTTGTAGAGTGATGAGATGACTTCTTTGTCTTTTTTGTGGTTTATGGGATTGGGTTGTAGGTGGGTATGTAATGAATGATTCTGCTAGGAGGCGTTTTGTGTGATTAGGTTGAGTTGTTAAAATGGATAGGTTTTGCAGGTCAAAGGAATGATTTAGGGATAATGCATGTTTGGAAAGTGCTGTGCTGTCTATTTTTTTGGAGGTGATGTCATATTTGTGTTGTTTTAGTCTTTTTTGTAAGTATTGTGAGCTCTCTCCTACATAACGTGGCATTGCAAAGTGGTGTAGTGCATTTGATGTTGTATACCGTATGGGTTTTGTTGAGTTTAGGGATAGGGTCTTTTAGTTTGGAAAGTTTATTAGTGGTAGTGAAGCCTGGAATAATTAGTAATTAAGCCTGTGAACTAAGAGATACATCAAATAGAAGAATCACCATTGGTTTGGACGAAATACTGATCTCTAAAACATATTTTTAAAGCTCCATTAAATGTAAGTATTAAAAATGCGGATGTTTGACGCATGTGTACTTCCGTGTCTCCTCTATGGAGCCTAGACTTAGTCGGTTAATAAAAAAAATGAGCGGCGGCTGCATACCACTCAAAGAGCGATGGAGAGGAGTATGTTGAATGTATAGAAGAAAGATAAGATTCAAGCTGCAGAAATCAGGAAGAAGACAGTGCTTACGGATCTGATAGTAGCAGCTAAAAAACTCAAGTGGAACTGGGCAGGTCATATTTCTAGGTTCGAAGGTGACAGGTGGACCAAACTCTGTACTAAGTGGTAACCGGAAGAGGAAGAACAGGAAGACCGTTTTGCAGACGGAGGGACGAGATAACTCAAGTAACAGGAAGTAATTATGTCTAAATACCAAGATGTCGCGAAGATGGAAATAAAATGGGAGAGGCCTTTACCCAGAAATGGGCCTAATTCCAAGAAATATTAATGGAAAACCAAAGAATATAGCAAGTTTATTTTTTTACTTTCCCTTACTCCTAGTAAGAGGAAGTATTGAAATCGTGTCAAATTTTCGATATTGAGTTTTCACCGGAAATATCCGTTTTGAGGTCCCCTGATTCCAATAAAGTGGTTTTTAGGAAATGGTCTGTGTGGTGTGTGCGTCTGTGTGTGTGTGTGTGTGTGTGTGTGTGTGTGTCCGTGTGTGTGTCTGTGTGTATTTGAACAGCATAGCTCAAAAACGAAAAACTGTAGAAAGCTAAAACTTGATATTCCGTTTAGGTATCACCATGCGATTTGACTGTGCGTTATCTGTCAAAATTCCTGAACCGGAAGTACCACTTTACTAGTTGTTTTTTTTACTTTTTTGCGTTTTTCTCAAAAATAGCCCCGACGATTTTCTTGAAACTTCACATATAAACTAAACATTCAAGGATCTACAACTTTTATATAAAACATTTCTCTGGAAAAATTCTTTAAGGACACTTTAGGAGAGGGGGTAGGGTTACAGTTTCCTCTAAAGTGGCATCATACTTGATTATACAACTCTATCATCCAAATGAAATTAATTAGAAATAAATAGATGGCCAAAATTAGGCTTTAAGTACCTGGGAGCTCATAACCAAGAACATGGGTACATAGACGAGGAAATAAAGGAAAGGATTGGAGCAGCCGGAAGAATGTTTAATAGCCTCAGAAGAGGTTTCCTCAACAAAAAAGAAGTGTCAAAAAGCACAAAGAAAGCCGTCTACAAAAGCATCTTTCTTCCAATTCTGTCGTACTCATGTGAATCATGGACCCTGACAAAGAAGCATGCCTCTCAGATCCAGGCCATGGAAGTGAGATATCTGAGGAGAACAGAGGGGAAGTCCAGTTGAGACAGAATTAGAAATACGACGATCAGGTCTAATTTAGGCGTGAAACCAGCAGCTGAAATAATAGAGCAGCACCAACTGACATAGTATGGCCACATCAACAGGATGCACGACAGCAGGCTGGCAAGGAACACTTTTGAAACCAAGGAAGAGGGTAGACGGCCTAGAAAAACTTGGGAACAGGCAATTAAGGACTCTTTTAATACGAAGAAACCTCAACTGGGCGAAACGAAAGCAACTGGTACAAGATAGGGCAAACTGGAGAAAGCTCTATAAAACGGCCTCTCACACTGCAATTAGTGGTACTCACGAGATGCAGATTAAGAAGAAGATCATCCAAATGAAATTAATTAGAAATAAATATATGGCCAAAATTCCGAGTTTGAAGGAAATCAGTAAACCGGAAATGCGCTTTTACTGAATAATTTCTTTCAGTTTTCGACAAATTTCATTAAATTTGGTGCACAAACTGTAACCTTAATCAATTATAATTTTGAGAACTGGAGTAAGAGAAAGTTGTGTGAGTGTTTCACACCAGATTTTTTTTTTTACAAAGAATTGACTTTTTATACTTTCTCTTACTCCTAAGTAAGAGGAAGTATTGTAATCGTGTCAAATTTTTACTTTCTCTTCCTCCTAAGTAAGCGGAAGTATTGTAATCGTGTCAAATTTTCGATATCGATTTTTCACCGGAAATATCCGTTTTGAGGTCCCCTGAGTCCAAAAAAGTGGTTTTTAGCAAATGGTCTCTCTCTGTGTGTGTGTGTGTGTGTGTGTGTCCGTGTGTGTGTGTCCGTGTGTGTGTGTCTGTGTGTATGTGAACAGCATAGCTCAAAAACAAAAAATCGTAGCAAGCTAAAACTTGATATTCCGTTTAGGTATTACCATGCGATCTGACTGTGCGTTATCTGTCAAAATTCCTTAACCGGAAGTACCACTTTACTAGTTGGATTTTTTACTTTTTGCAATTTTCTCAAAAATGGCTCCGACGATTTTCTTTAAATTTGAAATATCAACCACATATTTAAAGAGCTACAACTTTTATTTGAAACATTTCTCCGGGAAAATGCAATGAAGGGCACTTTTGGGGGAGGGGTGGAGTTAGGTTTCCATGTAAAGTGCTATTTCAGTTTATTAAAAAATTCTAACATCTAAATATCGTTAATTAGAATTTAATATGTTGTTGAAATTCCGAGTTTGATAAAAATCGGATAACCGGAAGTGCGTTTACTTTACCACTTTTACTAAATGATTTTTTTCACTTTTTCGCGATTTTCTCAAAAATGGCTTCGACGATTTTCTATAAACTTGATATATTAACTACTCATACAAAGAGCTACAACTTTTATTTACAACATTTCTCTAGTAAAATTCATTTAATGGCACTTCTAGGGGAGGGGCGGGGTTATATTTTTCTCTTAAGGGCGATCATAGTTGATTATACAATTCTATCATTCAAACAAAATTAATTAGAAATAAATGGATGGCCCAAATTCAGAGTTTCAAGAAAATTAGTTAACCGGAAGTGGGCTTTTACTGAACGGTTTTTCAGTTTTCGTCGTATTTGAATTAATTTGGTACACAAACTATAAAATTTGTCTATTATCATTTTGAGAACTGGAGTAAGAGAAAGTTGTGTGAGTGTTTCACACCAGATTTTTTTTATTTATTTATTTGTAAAGATTTGTAATGTAATTTATATTTTATTTTATTTCATTGAAGTAATAGAAAAAAGTATTTACCATTTTGGTACTAAGGATGTAAATCCAGGAAATGAATAAAGGCTTATTTCATTTTTATTATTATTTATTATTACTATAATAAATACAGTGACCTATCACTTTAGTTTGTTTTCCTAAAAAACGTTGGGTTTATTTCCCAATTATATAGAATTATATAAGGTTTTAGAAAATTTATCATATATAATTTCTGTGTAAAATGCAGTAATAGAAAGTCGTATGAGTGTTACACACCAGATTTTTTTCTTACTTTCTCGTACTCTTGGTTATAAGGAAAGAAAAAAAATTTTTTTTTTAATATGTCAATAACATATAAATCAATAAACTTTCAAAAATCAATAAAAATTGAATAAACAAAAATTACTCATAATAATTCAATTTAGCTAGCTGAAATGTAGTGATAAGTGTACACTTGTTTTTTTATTCAGTGGCATATTGTACAATTGCAATAGTATGTACGACCTTCAAAATAGTGAAGTATGCACTCGTATGATGTATGTTTAAAAATAGAAACGACAAGTGAATATACTGGGTACTTTGAATTCATTACTGCTCTATATATAGAATTGTTCGCGTGAATACTTTAAAATAAAATAGATTTACTTAAATAGAGATAGAGGACTATCTGAATTCTTTTTTTTAGAACAAAAGAATGAACTAGGAAATAAATAATGATTAAGTGAAATAAACAAAAATATTAACTTTAATGTGTTTACTTTTTCTCGTTGTTTTAAGCGGAAGAATTACGATCGGGTCAAAAATTAGTTAATAGATAGTTTAATGGTTAAAAAAAATCTTGTGTGAAACACTCACACAACTTTCTCTTACTCCAGTTCTCAAAATTATAATTGACAAATTTTCTTGTTTGTGTATCAAATTTAATGAAATTCGTCGAAAACTGAAAAAAAATGTTCAGTAAAAGCGCACTTCCGGTTTACTAATTTTCTTGTGATTCGGAATTTTGGCCATCAAATTTATTTCTAATTAATTTTGTTTGGATGATAAATCTCAACTATGATAGCATTTTAGTGAAAAAACATAACCCCACCGCTCCACTAGAAAGTGCCCTTAAATGAATTTTTCCCAGAGAAATGTTTTAAATAAAAGTTGTAGCTGTTTGTATGTTTAGTTCGATATACGCAGTTTGAAGAAAATCATCGGAACCATTTTTGAGAAAATCGCGGAAAAGTGAAAAAAAAATCATTTAGTAAAGGGTTAAAGTAAACTCACTTCCGGTCATCCGATTTTTTTTTCAAACTCGGAATTTCTACAACATATTTAATTCTAATTAACATAATTTAGATGACAGAATTGTCTAATAAACTGAAATAGCACTTTAGATAAAAATCTAACCCCAGCCCTCCCCCATAACTGCCCTTAAATGTATTTTCCCAAAAGAAATGTTTCAAATAAAAGTTGTAGCTCTTTGTATATGTACTTGATATACCAAGTTTAAAGAAATTGGTCAGAGCCATTTTTGAGAAAAACGCAAAAATAAAAAAAAAAACAACTTGTAAAGTAGTACTTCCGGTTGAGGAATTTTGACAGATAACGCACAGTTCAGATCCCATAGTGATACCTAAACGGAATATCAAGTTTCAGCTTTCTATGGTTTTTTTTGTTTTTGAGCTATGCTGTTCACATACACATACACACACACACAGACCATTTGCTAAAAACCACTTTTTTCAACTCAGGGGACCTTAAAACAGATATTTCCGGTGAAAACTCGATATCGAAAATTTGACACGATTACAATATTTCCTCTTAGGAGTAAGAGAAATTAAAAAAAATCTGGTATAAAACCCCCATACATAGACATTCTCTTAATGCAATTACATAGTAGACAAATTCTGTTCAATTTGTTCTAACATAAATAAAGAATTGGTGCGAAGACAAGTACCAACGTAGCAACAGAAAAAAAAGTTGAGTGGAGCGGGGCAATAACATAGAACTAACTTGATATATTTGAAATTTAAAGCCACAAAATTCACTAAAATCAAATTTGGAAGGGGCAAGAATATTACAAATAAAAGTGATAGATCTGTGCAGTTTTTTATACTGGGCTGTGCGACGCAGAATGGTCTGTATAGCCTCAATGTTATGGTGTAGGAAAAAATAAATAAATAAATAAAATAAGTCGTGCAGTTAACATCACAGATCCAAGTCTACCATAAGTTTAAGGAAACTGTTATGGAGGTTTTCAAGAAAATCCCCCCCTCCCCAAAACAAAAAACCCATACTGTAAACTCGTACTTCCGGTTAATCGCTTTTCTACAAATTTGGAATCTTGCAATTACTTTTAATATACATCATGATTATTATTATTATTATTATTATCAACCAAGGGTGGGTTATCCCCGGCAATGCGGCCAACAGAGGCTTATTGTGCCATCCCCAGTAATCTCTAGTAGATAAACCCTCTGTGCTTAAGGAGTTTGAGGGTTTTCACTACCAGATCATTTTGGGCTATTATCTCCTCAGATCGCAACGTACCAAAGGTTTCGTACCTCACTTTAATTATTGTTACGCAATCAAATAGAAGGTGGGGTAGCCATCTCCTCCTCCTCCTCCTCCTCCTGACATAATCTGCACAAGGGTTCCGCGCTTATGAGCCCGCTACCTTGTGCAGATGCTTCCTGAACCTGCCATGACCTGTAAATAGTCCCGTCACCAGTGTGATCTGGCTCCTACTCAGACTAAGGGTCATTTGGGTCCTTCGTTTACACAGTCCTGGCACATTCCTATTACTGTGTATAGCACCCTTGCTCCCCCTCCAGAGCTCTTCATGCTTACCGCGCGATACCACTCTATGATCGCCGCCCGCCAGTTATCCCCAGGACAGGTTCTGGACCATTGAACGGAATATTTGCCCCGTTCTTGGCCAGTTGGTCAGCTGTCTCATTACTCTCAATCCCTATATGTCCAGGCACCCATATCAGCTATACCTTGTTGTGCCGGGAGAGTCTCGACAATGCCTCTCGACACTCCTTCACTAGAGATGAGTTGATTCTGTAAACCTCTAGGGCTTTCAGTGCAGCCTGATTATCCGAGCAAATGCGTATAACCGTGCCCCTTGGAACTCTACGCAGGTTCTCCTCGGCACAGATCTTGATAGCAAATACTTCAGCCTGGAATACTGTGGAATATCTGCCCTGCGGCCACTCAATACGTACCTGCGGGCCCATTCCACACACTTCTGCTCCAGTTCCGCATTTCATCCTAGAAACATCAGTAAACCACAAAGGTCCTGTCCGGTAGCGTTTTTCCCACCCCTTAGACCATTCCGCCCTAGAACCTAGGAACACCCGAAATGGAACCTCAAAGTTATATATTGGACAAATGCTATCCTGGGCCATACTTAACACCGGCCCCGGGTTGACCTTTAGCAATATGTCCAGATGTTTGGCTAAGGAGCCTCTTTGCCTCCAAAGACCATTGTTGCGCTATCTGTGTGCATTGGCACTTGCCTCCCTTTGCACCAATTAATATACATTAACATTATAATATAAGTGACGACAGAACAATACATTGAATTGAAGTAGTACTTTAGAAGAAAGTTGAAATTCCCGTTCCTAAAAAATTAATTTTCACGTGAAAATATCAAAGTTTATTCATACTTCAAACTTATTAAATTAGTACTATTTACATTTATACCAATTCAATTAATTCCTTGTCAAAACAATAAATTATCTGTATCAAAGAGTAATGTTTACATATCAAATTAAACTCGTGTATCTAAATACTTCTCATGATACCAGCGCTAAAACCACAATCCAGCTCACTTACTGATACTTACCGACACATATCAATTGACTATGTGCCATCCCCGGTAATCTCTAGTAGATGAACCTTCTCTGCTTAAGGAGTTTGAGGGCTTTCACTACCAGATCATTTTGGGCTACCTACTATCTACTCAGATCGCAACATACCAAAGGTTTCGTACCTCACTTTAATTATTGCTACGCAATCAAATAGAAGAATCTCATAATCTAAGAATCTAAGAATCAAATAATCTATTTTAGCGCAATAACATATTAAGTTGAAATGATTAATACAATTTAATTTTCGTATAAATTTGCGATAAATGCATGGCCCCATTCTGTTTCGCGAAAGACACTTCTGTCCAAATACAAGGATCATTCAATAAGTAACGAGACAAATCGCTGTAGCTCAAAAGACGATTTATTTAATTGGCTACTTTTCAACTAGTCCCCAGCAACATTTATACACATGTCCCATCGTTGTTCTAATTTGTATATGCCTCTGGCATAAGATTCTCTGGGTTGATCTCGAAGCTATTTTTGCACCTAATTTTTAAATTCTTCATTGGATTGAAAATTTTCCAATGCCTCGTTAAGGGATCCAAACAAATTGAAGTCCAATAGGGCGTGGTCGGGGCTGTAGGGGGGATATGGAAGGATCTCCCACCCCACTTGTTTTGAAGAGTTTCTTGAATTAACTGTGCTTTGTGTGTGTGTGCGCGCGTTGTCATGAAGCAAGTATTCTTGTACTGCAGCTTATCCTGGATAATCTTATGGACAGTTCCAACACTTGCGTGCACTTCTTCAGCTCTCAGTTCAACATTAATACGCCTATTGTCCTGAATTAACGCGTTAATGCGAGATTCGTGGGAGGAACTTGCAACTTTAACCCGCCGTCAAATTCGTTGTTTGCCACAGACACTTACACGGCCACTTTTAAACTGTTCTAAACAGTTGTAAACGTTGAAACGGTTCAAACAATTATTCCCCCATACACATTCAACATTTTTTCGTGGATTTTCACTACCTTTGATACTCTCTACAACTAAAAATCTAATCACTGAGCGTTGTTCTTCCAAGGTGCAGTGCTCGATCGGACTCGCCATTGTTAACTGAATACATTTGAGGTTATGCTTACTAAATAACGAAGCACTGAAATTATTAAATTGATTAAACAAACCGTTTCTGAGCTTTAGCGATTTGTCTCGTTACTTATTACATGACCCTCGTATAATTAATTCTCGATTGCTGAGCCAGATTCGTGGTTGCCTTTATTTTACGATTTAAATAAATGTATTAATATATCGACTAATGATCATTAGCAGCACAATAAAATATGAATAGCCCTTTCCAATTTGTGTTTGTGGTTTTTTTGTTTCATCCATTATTTACTTTTTTATATATGTACATAAGTATCTGTAAATTTTTATTTGATTTTTCTGTAAGAAAAGAGAAGTTTAATTTTTTTTATTTATTTCAATATTCGATTCTTAATATTATTTTTTGACTGGAATATTTATTATACCTTAGTATTTGAGATCTGTTTATTTGAATTGCAATTTTTAATATTTAGAAGTAATTTAATAAGTTTTATTGCTTTATTGCTTATATTCTATTTCTACAGCTTATAATATAATATATAATTTTTTATTTATTTTATTTGTTTCCATATTTGATTGCTGTCAACTTGACTTTTAATGTACAAGTATATACGTTAATGTATGTATTTTAATTAAGAAACTAAATAATAACTTATAACATAATTTGTATTGGGGGTAAATTAAATAAGTTAATTAATATTTGTTGTGGTGGTACGAGTTGAAATGCCCGGACTGTGACAACATTTACGTGGGGCAGACCGGCAGAAAAATCAAGGAACGAATTACCGAACACATCAGATCATACAAATACAACAAAGTTGACTCAAATTACGCCAATCACCTAAACACTAACAAACACAAACCCGATGACATAACGACCACGATGAAACTAATACACTCTGGCCACAAAGGACGACGACTTGACATAGTAGAACAACTCGAAATATATAAACGAAAAACACAAAACTTAATAAATGAACAGACAAAATTTGCTAGTGAACCATTATTCAGAACACTCTTCCCACAATAGCAACAGAAACACAATTACACATGCAACAAATAGTTCTTAAATAGATTTTAAGTTTAGGTTTAGTTTTAAATCTACTATGTATATATAAATTTACTAGTTTATTTAAATTTACTAGTTTAGATATATATATAGTTAAAAAAATAAATAAAAAAAAAAAGTGCGTATTTGGATGATGTATGTGAGTGATGATGTGATATGGTTTGTGGGATACATATTAAAAAACTTAATTATATAAAAAAACATGCCTGCGAGGATGTGAGGGTTGCGTGAAAAAGTGAAAGAATGACTGGAATTTCTTAATTCTTTGGAACTGGAAAAACTTAATTATATAATAAAAAAATCGTTCAATTTTAAACGAATGAATGAATTTTAAATCGTTAGTTTAATCGTTGTTTAATTTTATTTAAAATTTATTTTGTGTATCTTATATTCTTTATATTTTGGTTAGTTAATTGTGAAGTAAGTCTCCCTCCAACAACAGAGTTTAAAGATTAGACCCCCACGTGTTGTGTCCACTGTAAGAAATTTACCCTTTAACAACCCAAACACGTGTTTTCCCACCCATCTGGCCACATCCCTTTACCTAGTTTAAGAGTTTAGTATTTTAAAAATACACCTCAGTTAGTGTGAAACTAAGTTACTCTGTGCGAGTCTGTGTTGTCACACTGTCTGAAAAACGCATCCTGAAGATGGGCGAACGCCCGAAACCGGTCGATGACCACAAAATGAAGCAGGCTACCACGGAAAATGTCTCTGAAGTTAATTAATAATGAATTTTTATAATTCATAATTGAAATCTTCTCTAAAGGAATCTCATGAGGTCTGTGTTATACAGGAGTTGGAGAGGATGAAAAGTCAACTAAATATATAAATTCAAAATATATAATTGAAATAACCAACATATGTCAAAATTAAATAAATACAATATTGTGATATAACAAAATAACTGTCTTGTCGTATGGGAGAAATTGCTTTTTATAAAACTTACATATTTTACATATATTTAAGTTGAAGAAGGTTGGGTTTTTTGGAGCACTTCCACCACTCACTACGGTAACATGGCTTTTTCTAATCACAGATTTCACTCCTTTTATGGTATCAATTTTGAACTGAACTCCATCCCTAAAAAGGTCACCTTATATTTCTACCTCCACCCTGGGGAAAGTGAGAAGAGGGAAATTCCCTTTGTCCTAAATAAATGTAATGGTAGGGGTAGGCCAGATATCTCTGACTCAACTAACTGTTTCTTTTGTGCCTTCCAACCTTCAAAAAAACCCAAATTTATAAATATATACATCGGAAAAATTCCCTACTTTTGCAATCATAAAATATTTAATAAGAATATATTTCGATACAATTATTTATATTTATTAATTCTTCCAAAGATGTACACATTACAAACTATTTAATACTTTTAAAATCCATAGTTTTCATTAAACTGATTTCTGGCTTGCAAATTTCCCGCAAGGGGGGGGGGGCAGGATCTAATCTACAGACTGATTTTCTTTCAAAGCTGATATAAATCTTAATTAAACCATTTCAGCAAAAAATATTTTCCCTTGCAAATATTTTGTAAGATAATTAGCTGATTATTACTTCGTCATTTCGATGATCCATTTATAAACAAATTGCTACGATTTTATTGATTTAACTTGAAACAAATCGTATTAATTGGAAACGATGCAGAGAACACCTACGCCCCTTTGCAAATTTGACAGACAAAATCGTAAACGCCAGCTCATATATCAATAAAATCAATATTAGAGACATTTTCCGTGGTAGCCTGCTTCATTTTGTGGTCATCGACCGGTTTCGGGCGTTCGCCCATCTTCAGGATGCGTTCTTCAGACAGTGTGTCAACACAGACTCGTACAGAGACTTAGCTTCACACTAACTGAGGTGTTTTTTAAATACTAAACTCTTAAACTAGGTAAAGGGATGTGGCCAGATGGGTGGGAAAACACGTGTTTGGGTTGTTAAATGGCAAATTCTTTTCTTACAGTGGACGCGGGGGTCTAATCTTTAAACTCTGTTGTTGGAGGGAGACTTATTTCACAATTAACTAACCAAAATATTAAGAATATACAAAAAATAAAAAATAAGATACACAAAATAAATCTAAATAAAATTAAACAACGATTAAACTAACATTTTAAAATTCATTCATTCGTTTAAAACTGAACGATTTTTTATATAATTAAGTTAAGTTTTCCAGTTCCAAAGAATTAAGAAATTCCAGTCATTCTTTCACATCCTCGCAAGCATGTATACCTAATTATGTTTTCTTATATAATTAAGTTTTTTATTATGCATCCCACAAACCATGTCACATCATCACTCACATACATCATCCAAATACGCATTTTTTTTTTTTTTTTTTATTATTTATATATATATACTAGTAAAGTTATATGTACATAGTAGATTTAAAACTAAACCTAACCTTAAATCTATTTAAGTACTATTTGTTGCGTGTGTAATTGTGTTTCTGTTGCTATTGTGGGAAGAGTGTTCTGAATAATGGTAACTGAAAGAGGAGTTCGGCGTAACGTTTTATGCAGGAAGTTATTATTTAGAATGCATCCTGAAGATGGGCGAACGCCCGAAACCGGTCGATGACCACAAAATGAAGCAGGCTACCACGGAAAATGTCTCTGATGCTTTCCAGCTCTGCGGAACCAACCACCACAACAAAATCAATATTATTGTCAATATATAAATTGTTATAGTTTCCAAATCTGTCAGGTTTATCTGATCATTTCCCTTTATAAATCCTTATACATTTATTAATTCTATAAAAAAATCTCCTGGGGATTTGTGTAACACAGTTACCAAATAAAAACATATTAATCAACAAAAAAAATTATTAAAAAGATTTAGAAAGATTATTATTACATTATTTATTACATTATAACATAATTTTAGTTAATTTTACCAAAAATGTATTATTATTATCATTATTATTATTTTTTACCTTCTATATTTTTTGTTTTTCTCCAAATATAAGTAAAGTGGATGGAGGGAATGTATGTATATTTTATTAAGTAACCTAATGTAATATGTAGATAGGCACCATATACAGTACTAGCTAAAAAAATTTTTTTTTTGCCAGAATACACACCATGGTTATAAGCAGCTGGATAAAATAAGCGATGCTATTTTATTCTCCCGTGAAAAATTATTAAAAAAGACAAACAAACAAAAAAAAGTACGACTTGAAATCATGCATTTCCTTTAAAAAAAAAAAAATATATATATGTTTCACTGGGGGTCAGATTTGTTTTGTTATGCGCAATAGCAATGTAAATAATTAACCAATGAGATTAGGCTATTTTGTTTTATTTTTTTTAATTTTTAGTGCAATAAACTTAAGTAAAAAAAACTTCAAAAACCGGAAGAGATTATAATAATGAATTGGCCCGGTTCTATATGCAACAAAATATTTTCTATAATATGCGTATATTAGTGCAAGAAAATTACAAAATATATCGAAAATTGTGGTACTATTATTATTAATAACCTTTATTTAAACAAATTATATATATATATATACAAAAGTAATAAAGATAAAAGGTATTTATTATCAAAACGGGTGCCCAAAGGCGCGGGACCTAAGCCTATGTGGCTCTTATCCCCCCGATACCCCCCGTAACCCCTTAATTAATCTCCCCCGGTAACTTGCCGGTTAATCTGCAATATCCCAAGATATCCCTAAACTCCAACTCGCCCAGGCAATCCTGCGGGAGTGGTGTCCTCCCAAATATACGAAACCTAGTTCCAGCGAAACGGGGACACTGACATAAGTAGTGATACACCGTTTCCCTAACTCCGTCATCACAGTTCTGACAAATGGGACTCCGCGTCCTCCCTATGTTAAACAAGTGACTGGACACCCAAGTGTGTCCAGTCACTATCCCTACCAAGGTTCTCAAACCCGTCCTACTAAGAGACAGGAGATACTCCGAAATTCCCTGCTTGCTTGCCTTTATAAATCTTTTAGCTTGGAGGCACCCCAGCGTTTCTCCAAAGCTCTCGTCTCCCAAAGTCTAATCTGTTTGTCGCGAAACGTCTTTGTAACGGCCAGGGCTGGTTCAGGACCACAAAATGGTAATGATGATCCCTCCCTGGCCAGCCGATCCGCCCTCTCATTGCCCTCTATTCCCGCATGTCCGGGTATCCAATAGAGATGCACCTTACCCCTCCGAGCCAAAGCGTTAAGCCTTCTCCTACATTCTCCCACTAATTTCGAACTCCACCAAGGCTTACTCAAAGCCCTTAGTGCGGCTTGACTATCGGAGAAGATCCGCACTTCCTTAAACTCTCCTAGCCACTCCCCCACAAGGTGGCAGCATTCAATGATGCCCACCACCTCAGACTGGAAAACAGTGGCCAAACCACCCAAGGCCACCGAACACCCTCTATCCAACTCCTGAAACCATGCTCCCGCCCCCGACAGGCCAGTACCCTCCTGTCTAGAGCTATCTGAAGATAAAAGGTAAACAGCATTGCAAATGTTAGAGTCGCTGCTTATAGAAAATAGAAGACAAATAATTCAGTTAAATCAATTACATAGAGATTTCAATGAATAGTACTAATACAGTAATAAAACAAAACAAAAAACAATATTAAATTACAGCTTTTATATGGTAACTAAAAATAAAGACAGTTATACTTTAGATAGTTTCCGGTCATAACAGGAAATATAAAATGAAATATGGAAAAAAAATATGGCAGAACAAAAACTGAGCAAAGACCATTATTAAAATGAAAAGGAAAAGAATGAAAGTACTCAAATGTAAAATAGAAATAAATTATTCCAGAGGGATTTTCAGTTCATTAGTGACAATGAAATAATAATAATAAATAAATAAATAAGTACAAAATAAAGAACAGATAAATAAGCCATAGAACTAAAATTTTCCGGTTCAATTCTGAACTAAATTAGCTTAATATATGCAATAAATAAAATTAAGAATTGAGGTGTTTTAAACTATAGTTCCAGACTAGTTTAGCAAAGGTACTAAATACGAGGTCAACAATCTGAAGAAGAGAGAGAGAGAATTAACAAAGTGATGACTAGTAATGCTATATTTCTCCAAATATTGAGAACGGAGCTCTGTTAATGTCGGACAATGATCCAGGAAGTGAAAATTATGGTAATAATAATTTGGAAATATGCAGAAAAATTATTATAAAATACATTAAAATTTATTGAAACATTTGTTAAGAGTTATTAATTTAATATAATTTACAATTTTATTAATAAAATTTAATCGCTGTATGAGTTTATCTCACACAAAGTTTTGTCTCCCCGCTTTTTGTATATTGCTTACAAGAGTCATACACTTCTAGATTTTATTTAGCTTGGTTTTAGTATCCCTTCTTACTGTGTAGGAGCGCTGCATGTTCTTCACTTCGGCCATAACTGAGTAGCATGCATTAAAGGAAGTGCCGTTTTAGTGAGAGATTCTCTGATGGCGCGACCACCTTATATGTTCTTATTTAATATATTTTTTTCTCTCTCTATCTTTTATTTATCATGAATATGTTTAAATCAGGGAGTGAAAAGGAATAATATCTTCAAATTGATGTTTGGAATGGAAGACGTCAATCCAAGGTTATTTCATTTTCTTCAGTTTGCTGCACTCTTTTATTTTGGTATAATGCGTTTCAGAAGGAAAGAAAATGGGTTGAATCGATAACTAAACTAGAAGTAGTGCTGAACAATGTATAATAGAAAAGTAGTACAACTGCCTGGGATTTTACACTAAAATATATAAACTGGCAGTGAAAGGTTGATGACGCTTTGTGAATGCTGTATGAACTATGCTGCAAGACTGTCGGTAGACTCCCACCTACGGATGTAACGTATGGATGTAATAGGATCCGAAGAGAGGGATCCAAAGCTGAGAGTGTGAGGCAGGATCACTCTTTAGTTAAGGCCAGACTAGAGTGCGAGAAACTGTTTAAATACAGCTGTGTCAGCCATAGGAGCGAGTCTACCGATAGTCTTCCAGCAAAGTTCATACAGCAGTCACAACGCGTCGTCATCTACCTTTCTCTTTACCTCTCACTACCATTTTATATATTTTAGTGTAAACTCCCAGGCAATTTGGACTACTTTTCTATTATACAATGTTCAGCTTTACTTCTAGTTTATTTATCTACACAACCTATTTTCTCTTCTTCTGAAACCCATTATATTTTTTGTTGTCTAAAACATTTTAAGATTTTTATTTTCTCAACAAATGTTTCGAGGTTCAGATCAGTTAAAACCCTAATAAAATTCATTTTAGCAAGCATTCCAAGGCATTGATAAAATTTTCACTGGTTTTGACCTATTATTTATTTTTACGATTAAAAGGAAATGACGAGTAAATAATTTTATGATTAGAGCTTGATTAATTGCCTAGGTATTGTTGTGTCCAAAACTATGTAATTTTCTTATAATTTACTGGAAGGTCATTAGCCTTAGCTAGCCCTAAATTCCAGACATCTTCAAAAGCTTTGTCTAATAAGTCTAAAGTATCTTTTTACTTTTACGTCTCCAACTCCTAACTCCCCTGAAATATTCAATGTCTTCCCGTCTTGGAGTGAGTTTAGAATTTGATTCTCTAGTTTCACAATCTAGACAGTATATGTAAGTTTTCTGCTACCATGATGATCGTCATCTTTTCAGGCATCAATTCTGGATATGAGTCATCACTTCTGGATATATGCCGGTGTACAAAGCATTTCGCATTTATTTATATATATATATATATATATATATTATTTTAAACAGAAAAAAAATCTGTGGCCCTAAAGTCCAAGGCCAGACGCCGATTTTTTTTTTGGGTGGTGGGAGGGAGGGGGCGTATAGCAAAGCTTGCTAGTTCTTACCTCCATTTAGTTCTGGTATTCACTATCTAGGTTCGCTACTAATTTAGCTCGCCATTTTTTTTCACCCTTGCTGGGTCAACACAGTCTTTGCTATCAGGGGAATCGAACCCTGAATTCTTGTACCAAAGGCAATTACGCTAGCCATTTGACCAATGCGTGAGAACAAAAGGAAAATACTATGATAATGTAACAAACTAATTAAGATTAAGACAATTGCTATTAAAAAAGTATCAATCTTTTAAACAAATTTCAGATTCTTGTTTCTTTACAATAGCTTTTTCTCCTTTGTATCTTTCTATAGAAGAAGTATTAACTGTACTATAAGAAAGATAAACTAACACTAGGTCTATTTATTTTATCAATGTAAATTAATGCAAAATTTTAGTTCAAAAGGTTTCATTTAACAAAGTAATATCTCTCTCTCGCTCTCTCTCACCCATTCTGTCTCTCTCTCTCTCTCTTATATCTAAAGGTGCCAGATTTCTCTACAATTTCAAAGCTTTTCTCCCATTAGTGTTAATTGCTTTTCTGAGTGCTCGCGTTTACAGCCCCAGGCAGATTTTGTTAAATACGATAGTTTTATTACTTTATTACATAAATTTATTTACTGTTTTCATATATGATATATAAATTTATTGACCATAAGATTCACATAAAAAATATATTATTTATTTTTCTTAAATAATATTATTTCAAAGTTGATGTAAATAAAATTGCTAATTTTTTTATTGAAATTTTGAATTGTTTATAAGAATGTTAATTATCAATAATTATTGCAATAAATATTCCCTCTGGATTCCGCGTCAGCTTTGTGGATGTTCCTTATGATTGTTTTTTTTAGGCTTAAGTCCTCCAAAAATTATGTCTGCGATGAAGTCGTAACACCCTATACCTATAAAGCCGAATGCCTGAAGAAATACTGTAAGAGCATTAACGGGTGAACAACCCTAATAAAATTTTGTTTGTGGTGGTTGGTTCCCGCAGAGCTGGAAAGCATCAGAGACATTTTCCGTGGTAGCCTGCTTCATTTTATGGTCATCAGTTTACACATTCCTTCACCCGTTAATGCTCTTACAGTATTTCTTCAGACATTCGCCTTTATAGGTATAGGGTATTACGACTTCATCGTAGACATAATTTTTGGAGGACTTAAGCCAAAAAAAACAATCATAGGGAACATCCATAGAGCTGACGCGGAATTCAGAGGGAATATGAATTGCAATAATTGAAAATTAAGGTGTGTAAACTGAATTTGCTCTGTGCAAGTCTGTGTTGTCACACTGTCTAAAAAACGCATCCTGAAAATGGGCGAACGCCCGAAGCCGGTCGATGACCACAAAATGAACCAGGCTATCACGATAAATGTCTCTGATGCTAATAAAATTTGTTTTAGCATTCCAAGGCACTGATAAAATTTCCTTCGGTTTTGAGCTTTCACATATCTTCATCATTAAAAGGAAATGACGAGAAAATAATTCTATGATTAGTGCTTGATTAATTGCCTAGTTATTGCTGATTCTGGAAATATGTTATTTTCTTGTAAATGAGGACTAACACAGTTGTTATTACTTTGAAGTAAATAGAGAATATTCCAACTAGAGAGCTCTAAGAAGATCCCGGACTTGTCTACCACTGTTTGGTCATTAACATCTACACGTGGGCTATACCCCAGCACTGCAGCCAACAAAGGCTTATTGTGCCACGTTTGGTCATCAATGAAAAAAAAATGAGCGCTTCCTCTTATCATCAGTGCTCTACAAACTACACTATGCATGGCATTAGGTGCGGGCCAATGATGAATTTGAGCACATGGACAAATGCCCGCAAGGGGTATCTGTTGCAGGCAGTTACTTGCTACTCCCTTGGGGAGTAGCGACCCCACGGGTTACCACAGCTCAGACTCCATGCAATTCGTCAGAACAGTACACAATGCACTTAAACTATATACACTCTATTCTTTACAGTACACAAACTAGGGTCTTCGTCCCTAGTTAATTGGCGAAAGCCAAGAGAGAAGGAAGGGATTAGCTAAGTGGTAGCGCGCTGGACTAGCAGCGCGGAGGTTCTGGGTTTGAATCCAGCATGCTACCCGTAGATTTTCTCTTCCTGGTAGCCTCTACAATTCACTGTCGGGTGATGGGCAGTATTGTCTGTAGTTAGAGAATATTGCTAGGAGGCCGGCAGTGCACTGAGAAGACTCTGGGGCCACAATAGATCTTTCAGTTCGCAGTGGAATAAGCCACTACAACAATCTACAATCTACATGGACAAATAGTATTACAATGTAATTCTCTATAGAAAGGACCTCTTTTTTTAAACCTTGAATAACACTTGAAACCAACAGTTTGCGACAGATTTCCATAAAACCCACTTAGAAACTAATTTTATGCAGAAAAAAATGTTGCAAATAAAAGTGATTAACTTAATTATCATCTGTTCTTTGTGATCATTTCAAATTCACAAAAAAACGTCGCAATATCTAATTGTTAAGATTTCGTCAAAAACCTTTTTTTTAGAATCAGTATGCAATAGCCGTAACAAAAAAGAGAATACCATGTTTGAGGTTCATGTAATTTTTTCGTTTTTGAAATATTTTATTCAAAAACACATATATAGGGTGACCAGAGTTATATGCCCCACCCACTTTTTTTTTAAACGGCGGGAAATTTCGAAAAAATAGAAAACATGTATTTAATCATTTTTAGTCTAGTTTATTTTCAGTGATTGATCCATTTTTTAAACCCCAATATCCCGAGATACAGCATCCAACTTTTTTTTTCAAATGGAACATTATATTTTTTTTTGCATATTTTTATAGTAATTGAGCCTCTAAAAAAAAAAAAAAAAAAATTTAAATCGGTTCGGTTTTTCAAAAGTTATGATAATTTAAAATATGAAAAACAAATTTCAGTTTAATGTCAAAATTACCTTATTTTTTTTTTTAAAGAAGCTCTTCAAACTGGGCACCATCAACGGATAGGCAAGCCAAAGCTCTGGACTCCCACGCTCTGTTTGTAGCAGCACTTAGGTGGCAAAGTCAACATCTAGGCAGGCTAGAGTTATTCGACGTTCCATATCTTCGACTGAAGCCACGGGATTAAGGTTACTGTACACTTTATTTTTTAGATACCCCCACAAAAAATGGACAAAAAATGCACAATTTTATGGACTGATGAATCAAAGTTTACCAACAATGGCCTTCTTAATCGTTGGAACTTTAGAATATGGGCAGAAGAAAATCCACAAGTTACCTTCGCCACACGCCATTAGGTTGTTTTTTCTACAAATGTTTGGTGTGGAGTTTGAGGAAACCAACTAATCGGCCCATACTTCTACAGAGGGAACTTAACTGGTGAAAGGTATCTAACTTTTTTAAGAGACATTTTGCCAGTTTTGCTTGAAGATGTTCCTCTAAAACGTCGGTTAGATATGTATTTTCAACAAGATGGTTGCCCGGCACATAATGCGAGAGTTGTTCGACGTTACCTGGACAGAAATTTCCACGAAAAGTGGTTAGGAACTCATGGTCCGATCCAATGGCCACCTCGACCTCCGGACTTAACCCCAATGGACTATTTTTTGTGGGGATATCTAAAAAATAAAGTGTACAGTAACCTTAATCCCGTCCTTCAGTCGAAGATATGGAACGTCGAATAACTCTAGCCTGCCTAGATGTTGACTTTGCCACCTAAGTGCTGCTACAAACAGAGCGTGGGAGTCCAGAGCTTTGGCTTGCCTATCCGTTGATGGGTGCCCAGTTTGAAGAGCTTCTTTAAAGAAAAAATAAGGTAATTTTGACATTAAACTGAAATTTGTTTTTCATATTTTAAATTACCATAACTTTTGAAAAACCTAACCGATTTTAAATTTTTTATTTTATTTTTTTTAGAGGCTCAATTACTATAAAAATATGCAAAAAAAAATATAATGTTCCATTTGAAAAAAAAAAGTTGGATGCTGTATCTCGGGATATTGGGGTATAAAAAAATGGTTCAATCACTGAAAATAAACTAGACTAAAAATGATTAAATACGTGTTTTCTATTTTTTCGAATTTTCCCGCCGTTTAAAAAAAAAGTGGGTGGAGCATATAACTCTGGTCACCCTGTATAGTTGTTATTAGAATACCTAATTATTTATACTATCTGATATTAATTACTGTCCCTGAGAAACCCAGGACAGAATGGGAGCTATTATAGTATTGAATTTTCATTTACTAATGCGCCAGTTGTTTTCATATGATGGAATGTATAATAAAACAATCATAAGATATTATAAATATAAAATTAAGTACTAACTATGTCTTTAAACACACAAAAACATATTCTATTATATTCCCATTAAACATATGATATATACATATCATAAAGCTTATTTATATTCAACTCATGTGACAACCTCCATTATCTCGCAGCACAAAAATCTGGGTTTCCTGACTACACTTTTGTTCTGTAACTGGTCGGTTCTGGCTCAACAGACACCTTGGCTGGCCATGTACTCCTTCCCAGTTCACCTTGGCTGTTTTCCCCTTCTCGCCGCTCTTTCATTAAAGTCAATTAGTGGAGCCGGTTTAGGGAAAGTCCAATCACGCGGATAGGTTCTTCCCTTTACTTCTATTCAATAATCTCTATCCTTTCGTTGATCAACGTCTGCCTTTAAATGGAAGGACAACCAACAGATTTTTGCCTAATGTGACAGCGGAAAACGGATAATCCCTATAGATTTCTCTTATGCAGTATGGAAAGATAAATGGCAAATGGTATGGAATGGGTTGATGAGAGACGATGAATTGTTGTCCTTATCGCTGAGATAGAAGAGGAAACTGCGGAACATATTATTTTAGAATGTGTGTGCTTACAAGGATATCCGCATAAACTTACATCTGGCTTTTGATTTTCATATTGACGTAAATAACGATACTTTTTCGTTGCTGCTATAAAATATGAACGTGTGTATAATGCTTTTAAAAAGTTTACAGAAGCCGTCTTGTCACGACGAAGATCTTGGAGACATTTTCTCGAGTAAGCGGAGTGTATGTTTTGATTGTTAGTGATTTATTGTTTAACTGTGTAATATGATTGTGGTAGCACGGGTAGTTATAGAGTTGTTGGTTAGCCACTCAGGAATATCCGGTACTACGAGGTTCTTGTGGGTAAGGCCGGGGAATAAGGGGATTAAAGGTAATGAACTAGCCGACCAACTGGCCAGAGACGGAGCGAACACTCCGTTTTGTGGGCCTGGAACCTGTCATAGCCAAAAGTATGGCGAGGGCCTCTCTGAGAGAACGGACTCGGAGAGAGCACAGTCGTCACTGGAGGCTAAGTACTGGGGCAAAATGGTCATGCCAGAGCTGTACAGAAGAAGAACCAGAGAGACCCTGGGTTTAAGCAGGTATCAGATTTCTCTGATAACGGGCCTGTTTACTGGGCATGGCAGGTTCAAAAAACATCTGCACAAGGTAGGGTTGGTGGATGTAGAGCCCTTGTGCAGATTGTGTCAGGAGGAGGAGGAGACGGCCTCTCACCTGTTGTTTGATTGCGT